>JAUUDZ010022776.1:0-11227 GCA_032361705.1 Panulirus versicolor | reverse complement strand
GGTGTAGAGACTTCAAGTAGAATCTCCAACCAATCCCAAAGGCTATAACCAATCCCAGGTGGCTCTAACTGATCGCACAAACTCCAGCGAATCGCAAGAGGCTCTTTCCAATCTCAAGAGCTCTAACCAGTCTCAAGAAGCGCCCGCTAATGTTACGCTACGCTGTGGAAACTCTCTAGCGCTTGCTAAATTATTTGTGTAAACCGCAAACCCAACACTCTGTTATTCTCCTGACTGCTATAACACAACCAGTTCACCACCGTTCGCCTTCCTTCACGACCACTTTTCCAACAGTCACCCAGCCTGACAACATATTAGACTGTAAATAGCATCTTATTTAAGCCTGGATGAGCTTCTTTCAACTGTATAAATCACGACAGGTAAATTACATGCTACATCTGGTAATGCGTAGCGAAGCACGTCCCGAACCATGGAGCGAGGCTGGTCCTAAACCAGCGAGTGAAAAAAGTCCTGAGCCACAAAGCGAAGCAGTTCCTGAACCATTGATTGAGGTAGGTCCCGAACCACGGAGCGAAGCCGTCCCGACCCATGTAATGAAGCAGGTTCCAAGCCACTGAGCGACGTACTGTAGGCGCCAAACCATGCAGCGAGGATGATCCGAACCATGTAGTGAAACAGGCCCAAAACAAAGTCAAATTTCACGACAGGACTTCATAGGTTAGGTTAGGTTCTATATTTGATAAAACGTTCGGTTGTAATACACCAAGTAACTCGCACTGGTCACCAGAAGTGAATGGTAACAGATATAAGGACCAGAGCCCAGTTTCACATGCACAAGAGCAAGGTTGTAATACATCACATATGATTCGCCACGGCGGCAGTCTCACGAACCCGTAGATGAAGCTGGTTTAGTCATCAACGGTTCGAACGCAAACTAAGGTCCTCATTGATAAACAAATCGATCTGAACTTTTCATTCGGACAAATATATTTCCTTATACTGACGAAGCCACGCCTGGTGTGTATAATACAGGTGTACAAAACATTCCGCAGACGAGCCACCGCAAGGCCCGTGAAGCCTGAGGCCTCACACCACTCTCTCCAAGCACCCGGGGCCAATTTTCTGTGCCCTGGGGTTGTGGGCCTGGAACTGCTGGTGTCCAGTCTGTCACCTGGGTAAGAGCCACTCTCCCTTCAACTCCCACTCACTTTCACTGTCAAGATTCGAAACATTAACTGTTGAAACCTCGAAACAATTCCCTTCTCATAAAACCAGCATCTCGTGAACCCTTGAAAGATTAGCTCACTGAGGCTCGGTTCACTATCGCGTAAACCCCTGCTCTATGTAAGCCCAGGGAAGTCTCGAACTTCAACACCCAAAATCTTTGATCTACTGTTCACAGACGCCTCAGGTGACTCACATACTCAAAACCGGTGGTCGGACAAAAAAAAAAAAAATGATTCATTGTAAACTAACGCGCTTCCTAGTCAGCTGTATTCCACATAAATGAACAGAGAAGAGTTCCTTGCTGTGGTTTCCCTGTGGCCTAGAAAACCGAAACTTCAACGAAGACGTTAATGCAATATTTTGACGTACTGAGAGAGCTTCGGTCCCTAAGATGAAGCAGTCTCGAAAAGTTACGCACAAATGGTGAGACGGGAAGAATATCTACATATCTATATCTATCTATAATTACCCCTGGCCAGTTTCTATGAGAGTCAGAGTGTTGCCTTGAACCTCAATCTAAAGGCTTCTGTGGGCCTAGGCTGCGCAACTTACAGCAGCAGGGAAGTAAGGACTCCTATGAAGTGAGAAGTTCTTTAAAGACGAGACTGTACTCCCAATGATAAAGCCTCGCCAAAGGCGACTTTTCACCCACGGTGTAACGTCTTCCAGGCACATATTCGCAGGTAACGGCGTTAAGTTCAGATTGTACTTTCGTGTAATTACATAACAAAGGCATTATCGTGCTTCAAATCTCTTTGCAGTTATCAGTAAATACTATATCACGCGGATCACTGCAGCCTAACACTATTACTTATTTTATATATATAATCAACACTATTACTTATTTTATATATAATCATGTAAAGTCTGCGTCTGTTGTTTCGTTTATGTGCATGTCCGTTTCGCCTGCCAGAGACCACACCTGAACAGTGTATCGTCCACGCCAAAAGCTGAACACTGCTGTTGTCTATCAACCCAGTGAAGGCAGAGAGGAGAACCACCCGGCGGCATTCCCCACTGGACAACAGCTGTTCCAGTGGCGGAGGACTTGTGGTCGCGCCGGAGGGGTTCCGTTGTGTGCATTCTGTCATCTACTGAATTTCAATGACTAAGATTTTGAATGGCATCATTTTCCTAGCATTCTCATGACAACAAATTAGCGTTTTTGTGACGACTAATAATGACAAGACGTTAGTAAGAGCTACTATTTTGTAGAGGTCGAAGCTTAAACCTATGATATGAGCTACGGTAGTCTTTCTGAAGTGATGTTCATGATTTCATGTCAATGCGGAGGGAAATACGTTAACATGACAAGCTCTACCTCCCTGTCTTGCTGCTTTGTCTGCCAGTGCTACAGCACCTTGTAATACCTCAAAAAAACACAGACCAACTCGCCCCATGCTTCAATGAAGGTACACTCTCCCTCTTCTACAGACATTACTTTGGTTTCTGCTAAGTAAAGCAAGTCACTGGTGTACCGCTGTGATATTTGTTCCCCTACGCCACGAAGCCTTGAAACCCTTTATCCCTTCATGTCTTTCCAAAAAAGAAAAAGGACAAAAACAAGCCCCGTCCCTTTTCAAAAGATCGATTGTTCACTTCAGCTAAAACTCTTACAATATTTTTCCTTTCATTCTTATTTCTCCCTCGCTTTAACCGCCCTTCAATTGAGGCCCAGACTACACATGGATTCTTGCCCATAAGGAAGCCTCGAACATTTTATGAATAATGTCTACAATGGATAACACTGAAGCTCCATGTCAGACACACACACACATATCAAGTTTTAACAAATAATCTTGGAGAGTGAAGCTGCATGCTTCCCCCATCAACATTCATCATAATCTACACATATTCAGCGACAACATAATTTCTTTAAGCGCTTAAGTAACATGCAAGACTATAAACTTCATGACTGAAGCGTCGCTATTATATACTACAACACGCAATATGGAGAGATATCATCATATAAGCTGATCTTTTTTCCATTTTGAAACCCACAATGAGACGAATGAATTGTTCATTACCTAAGGAACACCTACTTCAAATAACTGAGAACATTTGATGACCAGATATGTCTCGGTGATCCAACAAACACGAGAGCCTACCTTACTTCATGAAGAGGCAGATCCTTCCAATTCCAAATGGTAATAGTTTTACATCCTTTTTAATAACGTTCTTCTACAAGTGCTACAACGCTTAACTCCAGAATGTTACAGATGGTTAGTTCATGGTAACCCCAGACACACGACAGTTAACGTTGATAATGATGATGAAGCATGTTTCTGCGAGACAAGGAAAAGAAATGAGCACGACAGAGGCGCCTTTTTGGGGGGGAAGGGGATTAAAACGACGCCGGGAGCCGGACGATGATAGCAGCCTCGCCCACACTCACCGTGACGCTAGCCTTCATCGTTGTTGTCAAACGGTGTACATACACTACGTTTCCCGCTCTGCAACAGAGTCCTGCTTGACTTGCTTCGAAATCTGAACACCGCGCCCTAGTCGCATATTCATAATTCATGCCCTGGTTCACGTACTAAATTAACCAAACCCATCCAGTAAAGAAAAACACCAACAACGTTGGTGTAAATTTGTTTTTACAAAACGTCTTGCACTGTACCGCATCACCCGTGACAGTTCAAACTACCGTGCTTAACAATTTACATTTACTGCATATTATTTTCAAATCTTACAGCACATACAAATGATTAAGTCGGAGGTTATGTAAACCATTATTTCCCCTCTCACCCGCAACACACACACTCTCTCTAGTGCTTGCCTTGGAAGGATATTTTTTTTTACTACACTACAAATTCTTATAAACAGGCGATTCGCTCACGAATTCGTTGCAATCGAATCATGACTGTCTTAATGGATTCAAATCAACCTTAAATCACAGTCGGGGATGATCGCAGAATAACAATAATGCCACCACTAACGGTTGGCCGACACATCGCTGCAAGAAATAATCACGCGTTCCACCAACTGACTGACTGACGCACGTTCTCAGACGAGTGCTACCTTGAATGTGATCACTGAAACGAATGAATGAACGCTGAGGAGTTCACCAGTTCAGTGCACTCGTGTACCCTGACATCAAAACACAAGACCAACGTGACTTAACGAGTCGTCTCCAAGTTCATACAACTTTTCCTGTGCGAAATATAATCTCCATTTTTGGACACTGTGTAGATAAAAAAGGAAAAAATAAGAGCGCATTCTTGGAAAATGACGAGACTTGAAGCAGAACACGAACGTCATTCATGAAGTGACTCCTCTAGATAACCCGTAAGCTTCGCATTGATCACTTACACTTTTGACAGCCTATGAGAAGGATTATTAGGATGTCAAAAAAATTGCAATGACCGAGATAATGTAAACAGAACTAGGGTGACTGAGCGTTTCACAGAGGGTCATCGAGATGAACACAACAGTTCCAGCAACTGGCTTCATAAGATGGCATGGTGGAAGCAACCTCGTACAAGAATATTCATTGGACGGTATGTTAAATATAAAGACCTTTTTGGGAAGCAAAGCAAAGCAAAGCAAGGAGACATGAAAGGAACTCATAAAATAAAAAAAAAAAATATATATTATCAAGCGAATTGATACACATCTTTTTTTGTTAAAAGTTGCAAGGAGGAACATCAGAGATAGACACTGAGCCTCTCAGGATGAGACAGGGCAACTGAAGGCTGTGTATAGAAACCGGATCAATACTTTTAAACACATTACAAGTATAATGTGATAGGCCAGGTGTATGTATACTTTTCTTACATAGTAATGTCATCATCCACGGAAGCTTTTGAATTTAAATCAAAAATTGCACTTTGACTATCTACAAACCCCATAATTCGACTTTATCCTTGTAAGGGCAAGGGTGTGGGATCCTCATAAGGCATGACACAGACCAAGGATATGAGGACACAAACTGGACCCCGGCTGTGTAACCTCACGCCATCAACACAAGATACATAAAGTATTAGCAAGACTGGAAAATGTTGAACAGACAAATAAAGATGCATGTTTCTTTGTAGGGAGGAAAGGAGCTTTAGATTCACTGATCAGCAGGAGTCCAACGTTTGAAAACATTGGCGTTTGCAATAAATCAATACATGAATTAAGAAAAGTTATAATGTTTAGTTCATGTGGATCCCTTTACATGTGGGGATTTGCCTTAAAGAAGCACTGGATATGACAACCAAAAGAGCCACTGAAAACGATGAAGTCGACATTACCAGAATTCAAACCTCGAGAGACAGGTAAAGATCAAAATAAGGAACACAGTCTGATGATCACTGAAGGAGTTTGTATCCACGTTTTCCCCACGAGTTTTTATCCGTTACAGCGTGGGAAATCAGACGAATCAAGTCATAAGTAACTTGATAGATCAAGACTGTAAAAGCCTTTGATAAATGTGAATACTTGTATTAAATCATCTTAACCTTAAATTTTCTAAGCCAAATTGATTGAGGTCGTTTAATCGGCTTTCGTAAGATTACCTCCACAACCGGGAATCATCTTGATAGCAGTGACTAACGCCGCATTCACTCCATTCTTTTGTTTCTTTCTTTCTTTTCTTGATATGGTGACCAAAACTAAACACAATATTCAAGACGTGGACGAACCAATGAAGTGTACAGCAAGGATGATTTCCCTGGACTACATCCGAAAGCACTACCTATGAATCGAAGTGTTTTTGTTCGCTCTTTTCACTACTTTTAAGCGTTGCTTATATGGTTTTTAGGTCACCAGAGATTATTACGTCCAAGTCGTTTTCCTCATTCAATTTTTGCAGTTTAACAGAATTCATATTGTACCGTGCCTCTTCGTTTTTCCTGTCGATATTTAAAACTTTGTACTTAATATTCACTTGCCACCAATAAGCCCAGCACATCATCAGTTTGTCTACGTCAATTTGAAGCTGATACACCACATATCATGTCTAACCATTCCGAGGCTTGACCATTGATCACAACTCTTTGTTTACTGCCAGTCAACCCATGTCCTATCCACCGAAGTACAACCCCATCACGCCACGCGAATTCAATTTTCGCTAATAACCTTTGATGCGGAGCTTTATCAAATACTTTCTGAAAATCTAGATGAAGTCAACTGCTATAATTTCATGAAAGAAATCAAATGGACTTGTTATACATGACCAGTTTCGCCAAAACCGATGCTGATCACGGTTTCTTAAAGGTGGTCCTCTAAATGGTTTACAATTTCATCTCGAATGATAGATTCTATAAGTTTTCCAACTATAAGCATTAAGCTAATTGGACGATAATATCCGGCCCATGACAATACCTTGTTTGAACATCGGTTTTACATTGCCATATTTCCAATCATCTGGAACTTTTCCCTTAGCATATGAATTACTGAAATGGGCAGACAAGGGCTTAACTATCTCGTTTTTCCCTTCTTTCATTGTTGATAGTAAGTCTTCAGCTTTTATGTCAAAATATCGCAGAACGTTCTCCTCCTATCAATGAAACTGGATTCCGCATACGAGTGGTCTTCGATCGTAAATACATTAAAAAAAATGAATTTTGACTTGGTTTCGTTGTTTTGCACTAAGTCGCACTTTTCTGTAATTCATCGACCAACACCGTTTTCTGCAATATAAGATTTACGCTAACAGGTATTCTGAGGCGATCTAGAGATATTTTTGTAACCAAACCATGTCGCATGCCTTGAATTGAACCTTAGGTACATATTTCCCTGGATTTACCTAAAATGATGTACGGCTACAAACAGTCTTTGACAACAACAACGAACCAACCTTACATGAGTCCATCGCGACAGCTACGCTTCTGTTTCATCCCCGACAAAATTCACTCTCCAGCATTGGTAAACTACCATATCCAGCAACTTCAGAGGAAGAAATCTTGCGAAATACTACAGTAAAGGTATCTTGTCAAAGCTTATATCTCAAACCTACCTGAATATGGTAAATAAACATGGACATAATCACCTTAACTAATTTCAAACACAACAAACTTAATCAGACTTGGCAAGGAATAATAATTTTACCATCTTAACCAGTCTCTTACGTATCTAGACCAGTAATTGAAAAACTACCTTACTCAGCACAACTTCAGTTGATAGATTCTTTTTTGAGCAGCACCAGTTCCCAGTCAGCTAAACTGGCGACGATTACCTGAACCATGATTCACGTCAAACACGATCAGATAAGAATTCAATAATCTATATCACATTAAAAAAGATGATGGGGTAGTTCATGTATCAAGTTTATGAAAAACAACAGCTCATATTACAATTATAGATATAAAGATATACATACACCTTTCGGCCCGACATTATCTTTGAAGTATGCATCATACTTTTGTCATTAAATCGATTCAAATTACCTGTAGGTCGTGATGATGATGTATTAGTAGCTGGGGAAACTCTTGCTGCATTCAACTCTTAGCAGAACATCGTTCATTTTCATCTAGACACCTGCCCACTATTACACGCACACTGTCCTATACACTTTTTCTTCTAAAAAAAATGCTTCCACAATACTTAATATATCAACAGACTTAAATCAAATCCATGGTCAAATGTTTGACATTTGACATGATCTGGAAACTGGGGTCCTTGTCTAATTACTCCAAACCTCTAAAAACAAAGACAAGCAAATGTCCTAACTTTATATAATGCAAATCAATAAGATAATGTATCCATATTCAACACGGTCATTCGGCTTTATACCAAATGAACTTTGATCATTAAAAAGTATCATATGTATTATTACCTGCCGTTCTCTGGAAATAACCATCCCTCAACATTATTCAAACTGCATAACATTTCGATGTAGGTAAACTCCCGCAATAGGCCACCTCGCACATAGTCATCGACATGCTTTTCACACGCTGGTGGCTACACAAGAACCAGTTAGTGCTAGCATACTTGAGAACTGTAATTTCACCAATCTGTTTTCCTTGTCGTTTACAGCTCGTCTATCACATAATATTCCATTAGTATCTGCGATAACACTTACCCCGTAACCAAGCCTAACACATATTAACAATGGGTTCCTTGAGATGTACTCGAGGATAATGTTCTAGTTCACTATGGAATTGGAAAACAATCGGTATCAAACCATCTTACACTTAGCAGTCTTGACCGAGAGCGGCGAAGCGTGATTTGGAGCGTTAGATTTTACACCTTGAAATTGATGTTGCTATAGCGATAAGGTCATAAAGATCATGGAAAACGTGGGTTATTTCAACATATCAATGCAGGTGAAATACTTTAAGAAAGCGAATGAACTTATGAAACCCTACTTAACTCTTCTAGCCGATACTTACCTTAAATTTCAACCCATAATCGAAATATGCTACCGTAATTCTCGCGCGCTTCATAAAGCTGCGTAGTAAAAGGCGTTTGTCAATGGATTCAGAACAGAGTACAACTCTATAATCACAAAAGGGAGAGTTGTATAACGTAAAATAAGTAAAAACAATCCTAGAAATCAAGTTCGCCTGCTCCATCGCGTGTGGTAATATACTATAACATTGAAGTCGTTGATATCCTCGTGTGTGTAAACGACCGTACACAAATCGCACAATACATATATCTTATAAATCTTTAAACAAACACTAGAAATTCTACAAATACCGGCTGCAAGGTGACATTTTCAAAGGTTTTGTTGATCTTAATCGGTAGTTCACCTACTTTTACGTTAATCCCATATTTAATCTATTTTCATGACCCTCACCACTCCCGCCTTCGTCACCGAAAAAAAAAAAAATTGCGCTGCTCTCAATCGATTCCAAGGGTAAAACATGCACCGATACCTGCTGCCTCCAATTTTATAATGAAATAAAGTGACAATCCTAAACAGACATTAATTAACCAATTCAATCAAACCTGAATGAAATCCTCCTCACCCTCTCAGTTAAAAGAAAAACCCTAGCCAGTTATAGCTAACACTTATTAGTAACCAAGAAAATTATTCAAGAAACACTAAGAAAACAACAACGTATTCATGACACAATACTGTGAGCTGTTCATTTTCTCAGCCCGCACCAGCGACAGTAAGCAAGGATACTTAAAAGCTGCTAATTTAATATTCATGATTGGTGAATTATGATTTTCTCTGGTACATCTAAATATTCTGATTGCACATGAGCTCATGAAATTTACTAGTATTCCACAGTGTTCGTTAATGGCCGTTAAGTAACTTTCTGAAAGTGAACGAATGCTTGTCGTTAAATTTGCTCGCGGGGTGACTGCCTCACATATAACCCTTAAATCATGTCAGTCTTGTTTCTATAGATATGACGCTATTATACACATTCTTAACGTAGACTACCGTCACTGTCATCCATAGCTAGTCTGCTGATAAAACACATAAAACAATGATACGTACAGTAACATCAAATACCGTAAGCACAAAAGACAAGTACGTAGTCATATTAAATACCGGTACGTCTGAAGGGCATCCAACGATACAAATGTCAGAGTAGTCGCCTCAAAGCGATTCATTCTTACCCAGTAACTTCTTCAGAGCACCCTTTAGATGCACATACTGCCGCTGGTGTAGATGCAGTGGTGTCACTTTGAAGGTCGAGTCAAAAACTTATCACAAGTCTCCACACTTACAAAATACACTGTCAGTCGGTCACGGAATCCGCGTATGGCGACGGCAAGAACACAGTTTGGAGGAAGATGACAAAACAGACGACTCTCCTCAGCTAGAGGGGGTGAGCATCAAACATCCTGGCGAGGATTGGGGGGAGGGGGGGTGAGAGGGAGCGTCACTGGCAGCACTACAAGCGACGGTATACACCCAGCGCCGGCCGACCACACACTGCCTCCGGAACGTTAAATGAAGCCCCAGTTATGGCAAGTTTGCGCATGCGCATTGCTAGAAATTATCAGGGATTTTTAGCGATGAATAATCAGGATTTTATTCCCCTCGTACATATGTAACGGTGATTTTATAGTGGAAGGAACACAGGCGTTATTACTGTTACGGTTTGCTAATTTTCTGGATATGCAGATATTACGGTACACAAGGTTACAAGAAAACTATTGTTCACTACTGGCCTGGAAATTAAAAGCGCCACCTATATGATCCGGGAGAGTAACGTAATCATACCCAATTTAAGCTAGTGAGATCCTGTCATCTATTGACACATATTGTGAAGGTAATTCAAACAGACAGCCAACTACAAAGCATGAGAATAATATATAGCCTAATGTGGGTAACCATCCATTACTATATTCATGTCCGGCACAGGGGCCCTTTTCGTCAAAAAAACCGTCCTTTTACTCATACTTTACTTGTCTATGTGTCAGAAGGTAGACACTGAGTAACATGCTGTAAAGAGACTATTTACTTACTGATCTTGTTCAGTGCAATCACGCCTCCTGAAAATTCCTCTCTCGTAGAATCGCGTCCCGAGACATGACTCACGTCACCTATTTTTTTTCTTTTTCTTTTTTATAATTTCTCTTCCTTCCAGGATTTCGTGGCAAGACATGACGGCGGCGGATGGAAAATGATTGAAAGAAGTGAAAGGCTTTTAGGAATATCATATTTATATAAGATGAATATATGATACTATCGTGATACAAAACGGATATATTTTCATTTTGGATTTCATTACATCGTCAATTTGCAAATACCGGAATTTCTCAGGTGTATTCCAAGTACTATCTTGCGTAGCACTTAAACATCGGTAGAAGAGAATGATAACTTCATCTGAACAGTATTATAAATAAGGCTCATACCACCACACACTTTACCCTTGAACAATGCTCTTCCTTTATGTACTGAGAACGCCCACTCCAGGTATATTTTACAAGTATACTTTGAGTCGCTTAACATTATACTACAGACTGAAAGAAATACTGAGGTATTTCTACTTTTCCTTTCTGGTATACCAACTCATCTCTTCATCACTATCAGTCTTCACAACTAGTCACAGACGGCAGTTATAACACCTACAGAACTCTAAGGTTCATCATCTCCACATTCTGATTTTCCTCATGCTAATTTCTCTCTCTCCCTCTCTCT
>JAUUDZ010022765.1:0-11227 GCA_032361705.1 Panulirus versicolor | reverse complement strand
TATCTACCTAGAGGATATGATATATATGGGTATACTTCCACTTAAAAGGATGTAATTCATAGTGGTCTACTAGTTATAGAGCATAATGTATATTGGTCTACTTATACGATGTAGTGTATACTGATATACTTCTACTTATAGGATATAATGTATACTGTTCTACTTCTACTTATAGGACATAATGTATACTGTCTATTTATAGGATATAATGCATATTGGTTTATTTCTACTTACAGAATATAATGTACATTGTTTTACTTCTACTTATAGGAAAAGATATATATTGGTCTAATTCTACTATAGGATATAATGTATACTGATTTACTTCTACTATAAGATATAATGTATATTGGTTTACTTCTACTTATAAGATGTGATGGATATGTTTATCAAGGAAGTTATAATGTGAACACATCAATTAATAACGTCTGTAGCTTCAGTCAACGTTGCGAACACATCAAGTTAATAATGTTTGTTGCTGCAGTTAACGTTGTGAACACATCAAGTTGATAATGTTTGTTGCTACAGTTAACGTTGTGAACACATCAAGTTGATAATGTTTGTTGCTGCAGTTAACGTTGCGAACACATAAAGTTGATAATGTTTGTTGCTGCAGTCAACGTTGGCTGCTGGAGGTCGTGAGGGAGACACTGGAATCCAGTTGACGTCGCCGTCGCTGGGTGATCCGTGAACTTCCTGTGGTCATGGATGATTCTTACCCGGGGCGGGAAGACGACCAGGGTTCGACAGGTCATCTGGTGGGAAGGAAGACCTGTGGCCTTTTCTCCTCACCTGCCCTTTTCTCTGCTACCTTCATCTCTATCTGTTTCGTTTCCTCCACTAACCTTCCATCCACACAGCTCTTCCTCCCTCCCCCAGCCCTCCATAAGTCATGACCTACCTAGCTTTAGAAGTTCATAGTTCACGTTCGTCTATCGATTGAAACTACCCGGCAGGTGCTGCGCGCCAGCTCCAGACCTGTAATTGCTGGCATCACAGACCTGTGTCGGACCCTCACGACCTGTGCACGACCTGGCAGAAACCTGGAACAAACCTGGGAATACAGGAGGCAGTGGCCAGCACATACATGCAACACAAGGTTGTGTTTTTGTTTTGGTAGATGTGTGGAGGAAGTGGACGGTGGAGAGGGAGACTCCGAGGAAGCTGAGGGAGAGTGAGGGACCGGGTGGGGAAAGTAAGATGATCTGGGGGTCTGCAACACAACACAGGGTCTGGGGTCAGGGATGAGGGTAACGTTCATGCCACCTTGTGTCCAGGTGAGCAGCAGGATAACTCGTCTACAGTACAAGGGTTCGACTTCTCCCTCAGGAGAGAACACCTCCTCCCTCGTTGTATTCCTGACACAAACACAATACTAGCCACGAAGGTAAGTGTCATGAGTTCCTGAAACATATTGGTCAACCATATACCCGACATACTACCTCCCTAATGTGGAAATGTGAACACCACAGTCATATATCACCGCCATGTCACTGTAACGTACCAGTGACGAACGTGATCAAGATACACTGCTACATCCTGGCCAGCATCTGTCACTGTCGTACCACAGGAGAAAGTAAAGCACAAGACATCAGCTCTACCAGCATACTGCTCTCATATACCTGTACAATATATCATAATTATATGATACGTCGCTATATGACCATGTGGCAGGAAGCAGTACCCCTCCCCCCAGCCAGGTGTGTGTGTGTGTGTGTGTGTGACCCGCCCTGCCTGTGGGCAGACAAGGTTCTCCTGTAACCCTGGGGTCAGGTCAGACAAGTTGGTCCACACATTAGGATGATGACCTCCGACTACCTCCATGTAGAAGTAAGGGATTATGTATCTGTTGTTATATCATGTTACTGAACGTCCGGTAACGTGTTACTTGCTCCGTACTAGGCAGTAGAACAATGAGAATTGGCTGGGTAGCACATGTAACGCATCCCATCAACAATGATTCCACCAGATTTGGTCGTTGAGTCACCCCAGCGCCTGGTGTATACTGTCTTCCCCAGAACCTAACCATGTCAACTACAACCCAGCACACTATCCAACCTCCCACAACCTCCACCCTCAACCTTGTCAATCTCCCTCGACCGCTGCTAACCTTCCCAGTCAACCTTCCGAGACCCAGGCCAGCCTCCTACGTTAACCCTGTCAATCTTCCCAGACCCTAGACAGCCAGCCACAATCTCCCACGTCAACCCCCGGCAATCTCCCCAAACCCTTGCCAGCCGACCCAGTCTGCCTGCACCACACCAACTGTGAACCGAACTATAAATAGCGTCTGGGTCTTTACCCTAGGGATCCCAGGAGGAGGTAAATAACAGGTTGTGTGCAGGATGATGGAGGAGCAGGTGTTGTGTTGGGGGGTAATGTTAACCCTGTACCCACAATCACACTTGCCATTACTGCCAAGGTTCACCTCTGCTGTGGTCCCATCCAGTTCACTCAGTGGTGTCCGTCCATGTCCAGGATATGACCTTCACTGACAGGCCCGTCAGCCTACCAACAAGGTTTGGTCATACTTTATATTTTCGTTTTCTGTTCTACGAAGATGAAATATAATAACGACATTCAGTACAGGACAGACTCCTTACAACGGCCGCATCTACTGAGGACGAGTTGCTGCCTCAAGACAAGGGCCGTCTGAGGCTGTGACGAATTCCCAAGGCGTTGGGAAGGTTAGACGGTGGTGTTAGGTGTCATGTGTAAAGCAAATCTAACCCTCACTACGGTTGGTAATGAGAGCAACACCACAAGTACACGACACGACACCAGACATGCATGTGTGTCTCCCTCTGTATATAATGTCCTTCTCTCACAATCAGCGTCGTCCTACCTTCTGTATATATGTCTCGCTCACGATCAGCGTCTCCCCTCCCGTACCCCTTCACCATGCCTCCCTCTCACACAATAATGCCGGAGATTGAGCCTGTCAAAATCCGGGATTCAGACCAAGGTTGGCGCTCTGACTCTCACTTTACGCTCACTTTTCCCTACCCTCTCACTCCCGCCTTGCGCCGTGCCACCCACACACACGACCCCAAGACACCCTGCTCGTCACCAACCCCTTCCTACTCACCAGCTGCTCCTGTTCGTCATCATCACGTCCCCCTCGTTACCAGGTCCTCCTCGTCACCAGTACGTCCCCCTCGTCATCAATACGTCTTCCTCGTCACCACCGGGCCAGACTTGTCAAACCGTTCATGATATTCTCAGATCCTAACCTGATTATGTCCATTAACCAATTAAATCTATTTACTTCCTGTCCTCTCTTCCCTCCGTAACTATCCACTCTCCTTTCCTTCACGGCCTCCCTTCCCACCGTAGCTACTGACACACCATTCTGCCTGACCTCCCTTCCCACCGTAGCTACTGACACACCATTCCTGCCTGACCTCCCTTCCCACCGTAGCTCCTGACACACCATTCCTTCACGGCCTCCCTTCCCACCGTAGCTCTTATCTTCCCTCCTGGCCTCGTTCCCCTCATCTGGAAGATGCTGTTAAACTCTGGTCACTAAACTTGATCACACATAAAGAAAGGCAAACAAATTCAGGGAAGAACAACAAAACAAATTCCGTCACCCAGAATTAGGTCTCACAAAGGAAGAGTCAGAGATGTAAAATTGTTCGGGGTAAACGAACGTACACTTCCAGAAGATCAATTGCAAGTTTTGAAAATACTTTATAAATTTCGATAACATAACACACGACAATTTCTCTACAAAAGACAGAAAAATAATGAACGGAATAACAGAATGAAATTGAAAGGAAGATGTAACATCAATATGGGTAATCATTTTCGTACGTACAGAAGCAGGAGACTGGAATAAACTACACCAGATGCTACCAGAGAGGATTATCAATCTTGTAAATCACAGCTGAACAAATACATCATTGATCACATTATTAGTAAATACAACCGTTCAAGACGGAAAAATAAACTTTTAAACTTCCTCGAAGCATATGATGTTAGCAGCACATGATCTTAGCAGCACATGATCCTCCTCTCGATCAGTTATAGTATTTTTCTTTATTTTCATTTGTTTCTGCAGCCACGTCGTCCCTCAGGTGGGTGGGTGATGACCCCTCCGTAGCGGCAGCAGCTTCTCCTCCGTCAAGTGTTGCACCATCGCCTACTTTTCTCTGGTTCTCTGGTTACCTTTCTTGCTCACAATCCATCATGCTCCACCTCCCGTTGCCTGACAACCACACGAACACTACCCCTCGCGCCCCACACAAATACACTTCTGATATTCTTTCCTGCCATACCTCAACTCTCCACAAGACATCTCTCTTTCTTTCTTAACGATCACGCCTCCACCTAGTTGTCATCAATGTCATGCCTCTCCCCTCAGTGTGTCTGTATCCGCTTCCATCATCAGTGGTCGTCCTCCTACCAGACACCTCGACCATGAACCAGACAGCAGCAGCTGGACCCGCCTCAGCTCTTGTCGTTTGGTTTTACTGTGCAGGAGGGTGGCAGCCTGACCCTCGGCCCTCAGCTGACGTCACTTGCCTGGCCACCTCCTGGGTGTGTCCTCTGGCCACAGTAATATTCGCCTCTGCATCACACAATTGCTCTCACTATACCGTTCATCACCTTCCCAGCCCCCGCTGTCCTATCATATCTGTCCATTCCATCCAGAAATATCTCCCCCTCCCCCCACTCCCCTCCTCATGTCGCATCTCTCCCCGTGCAGGTCCCTCCACGCCCCACTCTCAACACCCCATCTGCCACCCACACCATCATTCTCCTCCCAAAATGGAATTTTTCTTCCCTCCCACTTCAGAGGTTTTCTCATCTCCAGCTGTCCATTTCCCTTCCATCTCCTTTGCTCGTCCTCCCAAACACCCATCTCTACGCCAGCTGCTTCTGAGCCCCCTACCTTCTTACCCATTTCCTCCCATTACTTCCCTTCCCACTCTCAGCCTTCTTAACTTCCATCATCTCCCTCCCTCCCCAGGCAGACCACCTCCCAACAGTTCCTCCCCGCTCCCGGCACCCCTCACCTCCCCAGTCTACCTCTTCCCCATTGACAAGTCCTCAGAGCTCGTTATTGATCATTTCCTTCGACCCTGAGCCCTAGACGATCGAAGGTGACCCCTACACGTCCTCGGCCTCAGCCCTGAACCCTAAATATCCTGTACGGTGGTGTGGTGTCAGCGTTGTGGTAGTCTGGGGTTTTGGAGGGGAAAACAAATCGAGACCTGACACCACAGAACCAGACGTGAGTTACGGTGCTGCGCAGGTGGTTAACCTGTGAGTCACTTGGCTACTCCACGTTGCCTGGTTCCGCCTGATTCTCTCTCTCAATCGTGTGATTCGTGTGTAACCTTCTTGCATCCCTCCACGTACTGCTGTGGTTGTCTGGTCCACCCCACACAGGAGGCTGCTTCCCTTCACTGTTCTCGAGGCGTCACCTTCCCTCCCCGGCCTGCATGGCCTGAGCTGGTATACTGACCCAACGACCTCCACACCTGTCGTCACCAGCTCGAGGTGCGGGTGTGGACCAGATGACCTCATCCATCAGGGTGAGGAGGTCAAGACAACAGGATGAAGAGGTCGCTATCACTACCGTTCCCCCGGCCAGTTGGCCTTGCGGCTTGCAGAGTTCCTCGCGAGGACGCTGGCTCCATCGTCCTCTCCCATGGCCTCTGCTGCTTCCACCTCTCCACCTCGATCGTATACTTGGTGTACAACATTGTTTTGCCATCAGGTGTTGCCTGTGTTAGTGTTGCTGTTCGCTAATATAATATGTCAGACAGAATAACAGCTTTAACTGGTCAAACGTTCAATACATTTAAAGTTCAAGCTGCAACATATACTGTGTTGTCTGGTGTGTTCCATATACACTATACGTGGGAGGAGGCGTTCTGTGTTGCCTGGTGTGTTGCATATATATCATGACCTTAGCGTAAGATCTCACATCTTGACACAGCAACACATCCCCACCTCGTCTCGCTGCTACACCCACGGAAACAGTGAATCCATTTCATAAACACAACATGGGTCCCAGGGGGCACATTCCCACCGCCCGAGGGTCCCTTGTCAGGCAGTGGCAACTGTCAGCATCTCCTACGCCACCGTCACTCCTGCCACCAGAGATCCCTCGTCCCCGAGTTACAGTCTGTACCACAAGGACGTGGATCCCACCCCAGGTGTTACAGACCAGTGCAGGATCTGTCTCCTCCCCACCACTGTGTGAGCATCATCACTGGACACCCCCCCCCCCCCCCAACCCCCACAGTGTTGGTTACTGTAGAGTGTGTAGTAACCAACCTCCATTATCCTTGTTATAATTCCACTCTCTCTATGGTTAACATTTTCTCTCAAGATTTTCACACTTTGGTTTTATTCAAGAAATTATTATTACTATTATTATTATTATTATTATTATTATTATTATTATTATTATTATTATTATTATCATTATCAATTATTATAAATATCAGTATTATTAACTATCATTACCATTATCATTATTATTATTATCATTCTTCTTATTATTATTATTATTATCATTATTACTATCATTATTATTATTATCATTATTATTATTATTATTATTATCATTAGTATTATTATTATTATTATCATTATCATCATTAATTCTACTACTACTGAAGAATCTCTTGAGGATGAGGATGAGGGCACCACCGACTCCTCTCACTGGAGGAAGTCGTCCGTCCTCTGAGGTGCCACCTGTCGCCACAAACTACCCAAAACAGCTCCTGATCCTCCGTTGAGGCAGCAATGTGTGTAACTGTTCAGGAGGGCGAAGCTCTTGGGTTCAGAGGTGTAGAACAAGAGACATGTGTGGATGTGATACAGTTCAGTCAATATATATATTTACTGACACACGATGATGTCATCCATAGCAGACATGAGTCTAACTCACGAGACTGATAACTGAAGTGAGTCTTGTGGGGGAATATTCAGGGGTAAACAAGTCTTACTTATACCAGATACTCATGGATGAGATTCGTGTCATACTGGATAATTATGATTGAAATATATCTGATATGGTATACTCATGGGTGAAATTACTCTTATATGTGATTCTTATGGAGGAATGAGTCATATATGGTATACTCATGGGTGAAATGAGTGTTACAGATGGTATTCAAGGGTGAAATGAGTCATATATGGGATACTTACGAGTGAAATAAGTTTACATGGACACCAACAGGTGTGAGGCGGGGGTCTCCAGCCTGGCTGACCTCCCGTGACCTGACTAATTGCGTGACAACCTCCAATCAATGACCATCAATTTACTAAAACTTAACCTAGCTTAACCTTAGCCCACTCAAGCTAATCTGGCGTAAGCTTATTTCCCTCGATAAAAACCTGGCCCAGCAGAACCTGGCCTCGCTGAACCTGGCCTTGCAGAACCTGGCCCAGCAGAACCTAGCCCAGCAGAACCTGGCCCATATCACCCCACATTTACAAAATCAAAAATGAATAATTTACCCCATTAGCGCGACGGTAAGTCCCTTACATAAGAGCGCACGACCTGTCACCAGGAAGGTACGACCTTTAAACATGAAGGTACGTACGACCCTTGAGTATGAAGGTACAACCCTTGAGTATGAGGGTACGACCATTGAGTATGAGGGTACGACTCTTGAGTACGAAGGTACGACCCTTGTGTATGAAGGTACGACCCTTGAGTAGGAGGGTGCGACCCTTGAGTATTAAGGTACGACCCTTGAGTAGGAGGGTGCGACCCTTGAGTATGAACGTACGACCCTTGAGTATGATAACGGGGCGACAATTAGGAATGATAACTTAGCTTTTGAACTAAACCTTAAGGCTGAAGGTACTGGTCATCCCATCGCATCAGGGTCGTACCCTCCTGCTCAAGGGTCGTACAAAGGTTAACTGTAAGAAGGTTCGAGGCGTCGGGCGTGTGGCCAGAATCAGTAATAATAGTCTCACGCTGACGCAGGACGTCACCCACTGCTGTATGAAAACATATGTACTGATGAAAGCCAAGATAACCTTACACACACACACACACACACACACACACACACACACAGCCTCGCCAGTCATCCCCTGATGCTGATGACCATATAAACCACCATCACTGATCACCACGTTCAGTAGCAGGTCACGACAGGTTCCTGTGTTGGCCGGCCATCATCCACCCACACGCCTCCAGTGTCCTGTGTCACAACTCACATGAAGTATTCCTTCACATGTTGCCATCCACCTGGCCATCCTACACAAAGGCTGGCCACCACCTGGCCATCCTACACAGCGGCTGGCCACCACCTGGCCATGGTTACTGACACATCACATAACTATACACTTCTTTGTTTACTTTCGTCTCGCATCACCTCCATACATCTTTCTGGTAAGTTATTTCTTCTTCATTTTCTTGATTTCACCCCCAAAAAAACTTTCTCTTAGTCTTCCCTCTGAGCGACTGTCATCTTCCTAGTGCCACACTGTAAAACGCGTCGACCCCCCCCCCCCACATGGTACTATCTCCCCCCTAACGTTGACGCTCCTTCCCCCCTCCCCTGAAGCCCCCTTTCAACCCCTCACAGTCCCCCTCCTGCCCCTTACCCTCCCCCTCCTGCCCCTACAATGCCCTTTCTCAGGTTTAATTAACTTTAGAAAATGATTCAGTCCCTTCCTCAGCGGATACCTTAATTCCACCTTGCCTCTCACTCTTCCCACTCTCACTCACCACCAGCTCTCCCACCAGCAAGACCCGTGTGCTGGGTTGCTCTCTCTCCCCACATTAACCTTGCCTTCTAGGTTCCTACTTCTGAGTTCACAACAAAGTCATCCTAACCTTTCATCGTCCACCACATTTGCTCAACAAAATATTTCCTCCACAGTGTTGGGAGACATTGTCATTCTTTCCTAACCACGTATGTACCACGTAGGTACATACCAGTAATACATACATGACTGCACTCCCCTGGCCAGACGAACGCCACTTCACAGGTTGTTAACGTCCTGCGTCACACACTACAACAAGGTCTGTACCGGCGTGTTGTTATGACTCACCTGGTGAACACGGGTAGTACATGGTGGGTACAGCCAACACTGTGTCCTCTAGTGTGTATGTCCTGTCATGATCTGTATTTACCACACATGGGCTGGGCCAACCAAAATCCTTGGCAATGACAGAGGTGGGAAGCTACTGCTCACTACAACACACGTTGACTACACCAAGTTTGCGCGGCATTGGAAGAAAAAAAAAAAAACTGAATATGATCTATAATTATATACGAATCTGAAAATGATAAAAAAAACATGGCGAAATGTGCTTAGTATCCGAGCAGCCTTGATAGAAGATATCTAGTCTGGTAAATATGACACATCCAGTGAACACTGCTGCTGTGGAATGAATAGAAATATTTGTCAAGTGCCAGACACAGCAACAGCCATGTGTGTGTATCACAACGTTGAGCATAAATGATAACAATCAACTTACGACACAATGTAATAAGTAAAGGAAGATATCCTACACCGCAGGACGTCCATCTCACATGAAAACCTATTAATGATTTATTATGTGACCATCAGCAACACGTGTGTGTGTGTGTGTGTGTGTGTGTGTGTGTGTACTTCACTATCAGAAAACCGCAAGGAGAATACATATATCAAGCATGCTGACCAGTCCCTCTACAGACGCTGGTTCCACTGTCTCTTCACCGGCCACGATTTCTAGCAGGCGCGTTCATATCCTTCCGCACGTCCGGCAGAAGCCTTTACCACTGATATACAACGGGGCATCAATCTGGTGGTGCGCCTATGTCATCCCCCACTGAGCCATTCTCCTTACTCAAGGTTATCAGCGTCTCGCAGCATCTGGCAACTCACCCCGCCACCACATGATTGCCACACATTGAGAGGCGGAAAGAATATAAAATTCTGGTCCATCTCCCACAGAACAGGACAATATTCGAGGTTAATTCATTAAATCACAGTAGAGTAATGGGTGGACAAGATGAAATCCTTTATTTCCGGGGAGAGGCGCTACTTCCCGGTCTGATTAGAGGGCTCGTTATCGCGCGTCTGGCAGGCCCGACGCCTGGGAAAATGGGCACCACCAAGTGGCTGACGACCCCCTTGTACGACACCCACAACAATGACTCCAACCATGATATGTATTCTGCCGCCATCATGAGTTTCTGTAACATGATATAATACAAAATATTCTGAAATAAACAATATGAACAGTATCATCGTTAGCGACCTCAACACGACAGTACGACCTGTTGGTAAGGACCAGTTAGTTGCCTTTGACCTGAGCCTTGTCATGTTTAAAGGCCCGGCCATCATGCTCAAGTATTGTAGTGTCGTGCTCATGTGTTGTGGCGTCGTGCTCACGTGTTGTAGCGTCGTGCTCATGTGTTGTGGCGTCGTGCTCATGTGTTGTGGCGTCGTGCTCACGTGTTGTGGCGTCGTGCTCATGTGTTGTGGCGTCGTGCTCATGTGTTGTGGCGTCGTGCCACATCGAGACATAATGGGATTACTTTTCATCCCCAACGATGACCGACCCAGCTTAACGACCACAAAGGTAATCATTTAAGAGAACCTAATCTAACCTAACCTAACTAACCTAACCTAACCTAACCTAACCTAACCTAACACACGTGTATGAAGTGAACGAGATGAGAAACATGAGCCACAGAGGATACGAGAGATGAGGCAAGCACAACACCATCATCATTTCATTCACATCTCACAGTACGTCTTGTGCTGAAGAACTAAATCTGAGAAACAGAAAACTCGCTACTCAGAAAATGGTTTGAGTCCAACACTTGCCCAGTGTAGCCAGACCCACACACGCGACCCGGCTACAGCAACTGTGTCTGTAGTGATGATGTTGACTTATTAACGGAAGAAGATGTGGGGAAGTTGTTCACGGTACATGGCTGTCCGTCTGCCCACTGGAAACCATGGCTGTGCCTCGTGTGGTCAGGATCACCGACCACCACCTGAGGAGGCACTACACACCAGCTGGGGTGGCTGTCCCGGCCGTACACACCAGCTGGGGTGGCTGTCCCGGCCGTTCACAGCAGCTGGGTGGCTGTCCCGGCCGTACACACCACCTGGGGTGGCTGTCCCGGCCGCACATACCATGACAGTCTGTGGTGTGGGATGTGTCAGCACGGCTAAAAGAGAGAGAGAGAGAGAGAGAGAGAGAGAGAGAGAGAGAGAGAGAGAGAGAGAGAGAGAGAGAGAGAGA
>JAUUDZ010022743.1:0-11227 GCA_032361705.1 Panulirus versicolor | reverse complement strand
TTTGCGTTTGGGTATAATCGACATGCGTTGTTTGCTCACATTCTTTCCACTGTCATGTGTAACGAACCAAACCTAAAGCTCCCTTATCCACATCCAATACCCATGTACCTTTCAGTGACTTCCCCTGACCACCTCATATGCCGTGCTTTATTCCATGGACAGCACATCGCCCCATGTATACAATTTCGCACCAATTCTGCACGTTTAGGCCCCGAAAACTCGTCACCTTTCACTCCCATGTTTCCATCTTGTCTTCGGTCACCCCCATCTTCCCTCCTTTTCTGACATGTATACCCTCTTAGTTAATCTCTCTTCACTATCCTGTACATACAACTTTACCTTTCCGCTGTCTCAAACATACACCCCTTACTACCACACCTCTCTCTTAACCAGTTATTCCTTAGTTAATCAACCCTTCTCAAACTGCCTATTGTCCTCAAACATTTCACTTTAAACACATCCACCCTCTTCCATTTAGGGCCCATGACTACCATCCCTACAACAGTACTACAATACCAACAAACTACATACCTTTACCCTAACAGACAGTGAATTCTTCTTCCACACACTCCTTAATGCACCCGGGACCTTTGCTCTTTTTCTCATACTGTGATTCACTTCATCTCCTTTAGTTCCATCCGCTGCCACATCCACCAAATGTATCTAAAGCACCATAATTTCTCTAGCATCTTTCCATTTAAACTTACCCTGAAACTGATTTCTCTTCCCTACTGAACCTCAAAACCTTACTTTTACCCATAAGATCACTTAACTACCTTGTTTCAAATACTCTCCCAAAACCAGATATCATCTTTTGCAGTTGCTGACTAAAGTCTACCACTAGAGCAGTGTTATATGCAAACAGTAATTGGCTCACCTTCCAGGCCATGTCAACCCCAACAGACTGTAAACTCACTTCTCTCAGCAAGAGAGGGGCCATTTACCTCTATCATGGCATTAAACATAAACAGATTAAACAACTAAGGTGACATCTCACCCTTTGATGCAGGCTCACCGCCTGGAACCACACACCCACTCCTCTCCTACCAACTGTGCATACACTTTATTCTTGTTAAGAACTCCTCACCACTTCCTGTAGCTTTCCTCCTACACCATATATTCACGCACTTTCGACAAAAAACATCTAATAAACTTATCATATGCTTCCTCCAAATCCATTTATGCACATTCAGTTCCTTCTCTCTCGTTAAGTATTTATTGCCCAAATTTTTCAAAGCATATACCTTATCCACACATCCTTTACCACTCCTAAAACCACGTTGCCAATTATTTGTCTATCTGATGCTTAATGCATGCCACCAGACTCTCAATCATCATTCTTCCATAATTCTTACCAAATGCACTCAATAGACTAAAGCTTCTCTTTATAAGCATTCCCGTCTGCCCCACCCCTCCTTCCTTGCTTTTAAATGATGGCATTATACAGGCATTCAACCAATCCTTAGGCATCCCACTTTTAGCCATATATACGTTGAAATTTTTGACTAATCTGTCAACAATACTGTCATTCCATTTCTTGAGAAATTCAACTTTATTCCCATCCAATCCATCTGTTTTGCCAAATTTCATTGTACACAAGAATTTCATCACTTCCTTTTTTTTTTTAACCAAACCATTTGGTATGACTTTCGTCCACATACTTCCACAAGTATCTGACATTCCACATTTGCTAACATATTCAAGACACCTCTACTTACTCCATTGCTTCATCAGTTCCCCTTACTGATGCTGGTGTACCTATTGTTCTCCTTGTAATGGATACTTCAAGCGAGGCACAACACTTTCTCCTCATGAGCACAGTTAACAGATAGAGTGATTTATCATGAGTAGGTGAAAAGAAGAAGTTAACAGCTGATAAATACTTCACATTCAGTCTCCAACTAGCATCACAATATTTGTGAATATATAGATATCAAGTTCATTTCTCAGTAAGCTATGTTTGACTTGTGTATTAAATTCTTACAACACAACAGCCTCAAAAAGACCCACTGGGGCAAGATCATTGGTGCTCTGTATGGCAACTTCTGTTTGTTTTAATCTTAAGTTTCTCCTAACAAATGTTCCAGATGTTAATTTGCTGAATTTTCTCCAAATATCGATGGCAATCCCATTAGAAGTATTGGTAGATTCATAAGTGCAGGCCTATGGCCGGTAGTTCCTAACTTCATGGGGTGCTAAGAATCTCTGGGTTTCTGCCTGACTTTACTACCAGTGGAAGGGAGGATTCAGATGATAGTAGTACAGGCCTCTCCCATGACCATTCCCCTCTCTAACAGTACTACCTCTTATATTGTTTACAATACCAAAATTCATGGTCTCTAGTAACCTCTCTTCTGTTGAACACATCTATCTAAAACTCCTTCTATCATCTTTCTTCTCTCTGGGACCCATTTGTCTAATGACGTTCTCACTAGCACCTTTTTCATATCCAGATATAATCTCTACTCATGATTCTGGTTCAAAGGTGGTGTATGTACTTATTCCAACCTCAACACACCTATTGTATGCCTTGAGGACCTTGAGCCCCTAAACTTTGATGTTAAGTGGCTCAAGTTCTGCCTCCCAACTACCACTTTTCCTGTTTCTCCTAATTCTACATTTTTATAACTTTCTTCGACTATCTGAACTCATGCCATGAGACTGTGGTATCCTCTCATTCGCAAGCAAAGATTCTCTACCAAGAGGATTTCAACATTCACCACAGAGAATGGTTGAATTACAGGCAAATTATCTCACTTTCTACCCATATATCTGACTGCTGTGACCACTATCCTGATGTTCTGGATCTGTTTTACACCTCTAATCTTTCATGCTGTAACTACACAATCTTACCCCCTAATTGGTGCATTTGAACACATTCTCATGAATGTATTGGTTTTAACAGCATCTCCCCCTCCAGCAGCCCCTTCTAAACATAAATACTGGCACTTCAACAGAGCTGTCTGGAATAACTTAGAAAAATTCTTTTCTGACTTTCCATAGGTAAATTACTACCTTTTGTGGTGATGCTTCTGTCTCCACCAAGCACATAGCAGAGGTTATTGTTGCATAAATGGAAGCATCTATCCCTCGTTCTTCAAAATGGCTTCTTCTTCCAAACCATGGTTCAACCGTTCCTACTCTGGGCCATTCAGGGAAGGGATCAGGCATATCGAACTTAGAAAAACTCTCCTTCCTCTGACTCCTGTTTAACACTTATCACTGCCCGTATTCATTGCAAGTACGTTATCCGTGATACAGAAAGTTCCCCTAACCAGAGGAAGTGTGACAACCTAACCTCATCGTACACTGATAGTCTTTCTACTTTTTATCTAAGGACATCGATAGTAATTTTTGTTGCTGTACCTTTCCTTCACTTTTGCATTTTGACAGTACAAAAGCTGTCCCTCTTGTTGACAAAGCAACTCTTTGTGGTTCCCATTGCTTTTTACCTCTACCTTGGATGACTAAACATTCCTTCACCCTTTGATGCTTCTTTTACTAATCCTATGCCCCTTCTTGTAATCTTTTTTTGAACTGCCCAAAAAGTGCTTTCTCTGAACACAAGCAAGTCTTATAGTCCTAAAAGCATCCATCCCCATGTACTGATAGTGCATCTGAATTTTCACCTGTGCTTGCTCATCTGTTCTGTTTCTTCTTAAAAATCAAGACATTTCCTTCTTTTTGGAAGTATGCATTGTTACATCCCATCCCTAATAAAGATGACTATTCTGACACCTTTAAATATTGTCCTGTTACTTTGACGTCTACCATTTCCAAAGCCTTTGAATCCCTCCTCAACTCTCATATTCTCACACATCTAGAATCTTACAGTCTTCTCTCATCATGAGCTTCAGTGTGGGAAGATCCAATGGTGATATTCTTGCCTATCCTCCTAATATCTTGTCATCATCACTGAAGGATTTAATTGCCCTTGACATATCTAAAGCTTTTGACAGGGCGTGGCATCAGGCTCATCTCTAAGCTCCCTTCTTTTGACTTCCCTTCCTCACTTTACTTCATCATATCTAGCTCCCTCTCTGGCTAATCTATCTCTATGGTTATTGATGGATCAGCTTTCCCCCTTTCTCCATCAACAACAGTGTCCCACAAGGTTCTGTTCTGTCTCCAACACTTTTTCTCCTTTTCATCAAGTATTTCCTTTCTTCCACAGATAATCAAATGAACTCATACACAATTCAACACTGTAATCCTCAATTCTTCTTCTCTCACTCAATCTGTATTTTGTTTCAACACATCTTCCTCAGGAAACTCAGACTTGAACAGGATAGCTCATTGGGTTACATGGAATCTGGTTAAGTTTAATGCCTCCAAGACCCAGCTTCTACCAAAAATTCCCAACAACTTTCCTCTCTTCTTTGACTCAGTGGATATACTTGGCATTACTGTAACATCCACTTTATCTTGAAAAACCCCACTTTACGGAAATAGCTAGGTCTGCTTTTAAAAACCTGGGAGTCCTGTTTACATGTCACAGTTTCTTTTATTCCAAACAGATGCTACATTTATACAAAGGATTGATCTGTCTTTGTATGGAGTATTGCTCTCCGTAAAGTTTACAACTTAAGAAAATAAGGATAGTTAAACAGAAATTGAGGTTTGTTAAAAACTAAAGTAAAAAAAGTACATGAGTACGTCACACTGATTTTTTTTTATTATGATACCACCATACTGATGCAAAAAGGTCTATCTTTATTTATATGTTCTCAGGTGCATATAAGACTGCAAACCTTACAGTTCATTTTCATGAAAGTTGTATAAACTTCACTACCCTGTAAGAACCATAAAACATATTTCCTGACAGAGCAACAGCTTCTATAACTGCACTGAAAAAGGAAGAAACATAAGCCTTGTTTTACCACTTTATCAACCTGAGAAAAGAACATGGGATGAGTGAACTGAGTTATCAATATCTCAACACGATTATTAATCTGTATACCTTGTTGTATCTTACCCGAGTCTCCTTCAAGTCATAAATTTTGCCTTTTATAAAGGTTGGTTGATTATTTGGACTACATGTCGATTATCAACTGCCAGGCTTCTTATGGCCATCAATGTCAAGTCATAACCACCTACTGAATGATCTATTTAAGATAATTCTAAAACCATGAATGGCCCTTGTCTTTTAGCAAATTTCATATGTTGCTTAAAAGCCACAATCTATATGTTCCTCGCTAATTCATCCTAAGAACATAACTATTCTGTTTTCTGCAGGAATTTCATAAGTGTTTTTATCATACTGGAACTATGATGAACCAGGTTCAGTCATGATAGGATGCAACAATTGTATCGTCACAACATATAGGTCCTTCACATAAGTTGAGCATGATCATAGCATCTGGTCGATGCTCTCATCCCATCCATTTACATAGTGGTAACATGGCATTCATTTAAATCAAGATTGCACAAAAATGTTCTACAATTAAATATTCTAAGCGACTTATAACAATAAAATTGAGAGACAAAGTGTTAACTAATGGCATTCATCATCATACATCCTCCATGCTAGAATAAAACACATATCACTTATCATTTTAGGATAATTTTGAGTTAAATGGAAGAGCTAAAGGAACAGACATACTTTCAAACAGATAATTTTCAAAACATTCAAATAACAGATATATCATTATCCAGTGGGTAAAGCCACTATTATACATACTCTAAGAAATGTCCCTTAACAGAAAAGAATTCTAATGAAGTGAGAGGAATACAATGGGAATGTGTGGTCGTGTTACACGACTTAGATAGAAATGATAGCAGTAAGTATAAAAACCACAAATAGATATTAATGTACTCTAACAAACAATAGTCATGTGCTACAGAAAAGAGGAATTCAAAATATGTATAAGAGAATCAATGGCACATAATGGAACACTGATGTCCAACATCAATTTGGATCACTCTACACAAGTAAGTGGACTTGGCTAGGGTAGGTTAAGTATAATTTTAACTAATCTAATAAAAAAAAAAATCACAAACCAATGCACTCTTTTCAAGGAGCAAAGTGAAATGCAGTTGGGAGTACAAAATATAGTGGGAGCAGCTGGGAAAAAGAAGTACCAATCAGAGGCTTTCACAATAGGGTGATTGAAAAGAAAATTGACCTACAGAAATATAACTAAAACCGTTTCCTTTGTTTTTTATAAAAATTAGCATGAAAGATGTTTCATCTTTAACATATATTGCTTGACAAACTCATCAGGAATATAATGGTGAAAATTTTGAATCAGGATTATTGATTCACTAAACTTAACATATTCTTGACATTCAAGATTTACAATATTCATAACAATACATGTTTTGCTGTATAAGTCTCAGAATGACCAAGAAACCATAAGAATTATGCTGCCATGTAAGGGTGGCTCCTTATTAGTTTTCAATGTTATGTAAATCTTGTGTGTGGCACTTTTGTTGTAGATGCACATCATTCTCCTTTCATCTACACTTACAGCCACTGCGAACCTGTTCTTCATCGAGTCAAGCAGTTTCATAAAAGTAGTGCTCTGATTTGACTTCTTCTAATGATATATCTTTCTGCACCTTAACAAAAGTATCCCCAACTTCTCTAACTTTAACCTTCCCTACTAGTTCCAATCTGATCACTTTATAGCTTACTCTCCAGCTGATAGAGCCAATCTTTTAGAGAAAACTTTCCTCCAACTCTAATTTAAATCATTCCACTTTTAGTCTTCCAACACTCCACCTTATGAGCCTAAGCACTCTCTTACAATTTGCCCCATGCAAAGTCCTTCTCAAGTTCTCTTTCAGTTACAGGTGGACAACACATATGGACCAAATGGCATACCTCCTCATGTCCTAAAGGATTGCGCCTCTGAGCTAGCTTCAGTTCTTGCTCACCTATTTCATCCCAGTCTAAAAATCCTATCTTTTCTTCTTGGAAGCATGCCTTGGTTCAGCCCATCCCAAAGAAAGGAGTCCACACAAAACTCTTTTAACTACCATGCCATTGCATTCACTTATGTCAGTCTTCTAGGCTCTCTTTAACTCACTCTCTTAAGCATTTACAATCTCATTTCATTCCTTAAAATCACCAGTATGGCTTTTTAGTGCAATTTACTGGTGATCTTCTCTCCTTTATAATCTATCTTTGGCCATTTCTGTTCAGGGAATACTGGTAAATCTTTTGTCACAACATTTAACATCTCTAAGGCACCTGACAGTGTAATAAAAGTATTTGCTTATCAAATTTCCTATGGCGTATAGCTTTTTCATTTACCTTTGTTTTCTAACTCATAGTTTTCTTTCTGGTAATTCTACTGAAGTAATTATTGATGATTGATTTTCCCACTTACCCTATCAATGGTGAAGTCCTTCAAAGTTCAATCTTATGGCTTACCCTCTTTCTTTTCTCATAGTTCTTTATTTAACCTACTATCCTATTTACTCGTGCCAAGGACTCCAGTCTGCACTCAACAACTCTCCTTCTACACTGTTACTTGTTCTTTGTTGTGCAGTGAAGACTGTTCCTCTCTCAATTCAGCCCTGTGCATGCAGTAACCTTGCTACATTCATCAGTGCCACAAGGCAATTCCTACCTGTCTTTTTCTAATTCTCAGTCTTTTCCAACAATTCAGTTTTGAAATATCTTGACTCAGCTCTGCTATAATATAATCATATTGGGCATGACCATATCTTCTACTATATGAAGGGAAACCCATCTAATAAGCATGGCAAAATATGCTTCCCAAATTTTTGAGTTAAGTGCTACATTAATTTTTCTTGAGAGAAACTTTTCCCTACAGCGAAGGCCTAATTTGTCCCAATATAGAGTACTGTTCAGTTACTTGGTGGCTCTTATTCAGCTCCTCAAAGCCTGCGTGGAATCAAAAGCCTTTTACTTTATTAGCTCTCCTCCTATCAACTCTTTTCAACCATCCCTTTTTGTCTGCTGTGATGTTACTTCCCTCTCTCTGTTCTCAGTTATATTGTGGCCAATGCTTTTGTGAGCTGCCCATGTGTCAAAGGTCCTCTGACCAAGACCAGCAGCACACCTTTGATTGCTTGTTCCCATCACTTTCTGTGTGAAGACCAGCCATGCCATATAAACTCATGAAGCATGTGATGAGATACCCATTCCTATCAGGTTGTCAGTCTCTTTACTAATCTTCTCAAATTGACCAGAGAAAGCCTTTTAGGGGGGGATGACATTTGATGGAACAAAAAGTCAATGGTGAATTTGGCTCTATCAGGATGTCTTGAAAATTTGACTGTAGACACATTTTCTTGCTTCCAACTTTTTAGGACATATGGTTAGTTACTGGCTAAGGAAAAATATCACATGAAACAGAAACAGCAAAAACATTACAAAACACAGGAACCACGAGCCTCAGTTACATAAATCCACTATCAATACCATAAGGTAAAAGAGATAGCAAGTCATGTTATCTGATTTCTAAGACTATACCATGCTGCCAGACAATTTATATCCCCACCACAAGTGAGTAATAGCATTTGTCACACCTATAAAACCTGATGCATGAAAGCCTTATTCCAAATGGTAACTGTCAAATATTTTTTGCACAGATTGTATAATTGGAATAATGTCACGAGGAAAGTCATGCATTAAATTCACAATTCAAATTTCTGAAATTCACATCACATTTATGAGCAATAGCATGTGAAATATGTATAGAATTTACACTAACAATTTTATAGTATCAACAGGAGGATCTCTTTTGAGTATAAAATCCAGCATAAATTTTTTTTCAATCTCATACTTCTAAAGAACTCTTAATTATTAACAAAAATACACAAAAGATATTTTTCAAAACCATTAATGCCTATTTAATTATCTTTCAAAGTATCTCACCCACTAACAGATCTTTACAACAAATACAAATAATATCTACAGGAAAAAGTCAATCCTCCCTGACAATTATTAATGACTGAGGTGAATCATGAGTGACGTCTCTGTTAGTCTTCCATGCTAAGTAGGTGTTCCAAAGCAGTGCAAATGTCTGAACCACAAGGACCTGGTGATGTAGGGGAACAAAGTTGAAGTTGACAATCTGAACCGCTGGCCATATCTGTAACATACACATTTTTGATAGATATTAGCAGACTGAAAAAAAACAAAACAAGGCTAGAACTGCAATCCTACATGCTTCTAATGCACCTAAACCAGATATAAATGCATATGAGGGAAAGAAACCTGAAGACTTGCATGTTACAAATCACATCTATTGCCACCCTCTTCCACATAAAGATGGAAAACTTTGATATGATATCAGAAAAGCATTAAATACTGGTCTGTTCATCATGCCTTACATTCATCAAATATTTCTTGATAAGACAGTAAAGAAAAAAAAATCTGGTAAGCATGTTCAGTAGAACTTTGTAAACATGCCCTTTTAGAATAAGTCTTTGCAACTACCACATAAACAATGTGAAAGGACAATGAGGTACAAAGGAAAGGAACTTGGAAAGCTTACAAAGCCGGTCAGCTAGGTAGCTCAAACAACCACTTTCTTATTGGGACAGACAGATTACAATAGGAAGAGATTTGTACAAATATTATTTATCTAAAAACTATACGATCAACCAATATATGAAGATTCTTTGAACCAAAGGAGTCAAAACTTGCTAAAATACAATCTATGCCCTAAGTAATTAAAGAGGTGAAACATAAACTTTAAATTAGCTCACTTCTGGATGCTGTCTCTCCCTCAGGAAATAGTAAACATATTGAAAAAAATATTGTTTTATGTACATGTTTTATGTACATGTACAAGATTGGTGTGGTAGACAGGGTTAGTGCATATTGTTCACAAATGGATTTTGCGTGTTGTTACAATTTTCCTCTTAATTGCTACACCCTTTCCATGCTTATCAGTTCAAGGTTGATCAGTTAGTGGCCAGCCATTTGTCTAATATCAGTTCAAGGTCGATCAGGCACTGACTGCAGTGATGAGTAAGATTATACAGAAAGGCAAGGCTAGCATTAAGTACTCACTGCAGGAAAATCTTGAGCTCCTAAGAAAGAGTTGTAAAAATCATTTGTTAAGTGCTGTGTGTGAAATGGAGGGATTGTGTTGGGGACTGAAAGCCAGCATCCCACAATATATGGGTGAAAAAGAAAAAACAGCACCCTGAGCCAATGGAGTGAAAATTAATAGCCACTGAAGTGTTTGCTCTGCACAGCCATCTCTAACCCTCCAGATACCAAGTAAGTGGTAACAATAATTCCTCCCTGGTTGGTGGCAGCAGATTGCCTACTGCCAGAGAAAGAGAGAGAATCAAATTTTCAGAAGATTCTCAACAAAACAGGGAGATGACACAAATGGATACATAATTCAATGACATTTGAAGAGTTTAGAAATGATTAAATGAGTAATTTCAACATGTATGAATTAAAATCATTGCCATTTAGTGGTTGATTATCCGACACCAGACACCAAAGTTTGAATCATACAAACATGGACATGGAGATGTATGATTCAGCTCTTTATTAAGAAATGCACTAACTCTTGCCCAATATGATAATTTAAGCAAAATTTCAAATTTGATATAAAAAAAGTTACCATAACATACAAAAAAGTATGTCACAGACAGACAGATGACAGATAAGTGAATAGCTCAATACCTTCAATACAGCCTACTCCTTATTCGGGGGAAACACTTACACTCCAATTAGCAAGCAAAATATCTCTGTAGTTCTTTTTGAGGTCCTCCCTGATATGCTCAAAAGTGTTCCCTTGTACAAGTCCCAGCACAGTCAGGAATACTCCCAAGAAAGAGGGTGCAAAGAGTCCTTGGTCCAAGGCCACTTTTTTTAAAGCTGTTAGTCCTTTACCCGATCCAATTTTACGATGTAAGATTCCATACCAGGTTGTTAGAGCAGGTGCCTGAAAAAAATAACCGCTTATAGTACCCAAACCCTTCTTATTACATAAGTCTATAAACTACTGCAAAGACTGCAGAGAGACTATAAAAGTGAGTGAACATGTATGATTACCATCTGAAATATTTTACATTATTGAGACATGATTAACACAGACATAAAGGGAATTCATAAGGACTCTCAAGTAAATTAACTGTGCTAATAATTACAGAGGTTTTACTCACAATCATAAAAACACCAAGCGTAAAGAAGCGGGCAGTATGTTGCCACTTGTATTCGTTTACAGACTTCTTTTCAACAAAAACTTGAGACAATACATCGCCGGCACCCATCAATGTACCTAGA
>JAUUDZ010022732.1:0-11228 GCA_032361705.1 Panulirus versicolor | reverse complement strand
ATATATATATATATATATATATATATATATATATATATATATATATATATATATACCCTGTAAACCTGTACGCGAGATACGGAATATCGATTAATATACAAATATTCTTCCTCGTCGCTCTAAACACTGCAGACTTTTACCATGAATTTGTTGACAATTCAAAATCTAATGTGGCAAATGATAAACATTTTGGAGGATCACCATCTCTATATAAACATTCCCGAGTATAGGATCGCAACTGTAGGCATTTCAGACCTTGCCCTCCTGTTTGTTAAACATTTCGAAATTCAATATCACACTTGTAGATATTCCAGAGATTTACCTTGTAAATATTCCACTGATATACCTTGTAAATTGTCCATAGATCTACCAATTAAAGTGCCACATGGCACCCCCAAACCACCCCACACCACTCACCCGACAACACCAATTTCTAAACTATTAAGAGTTTAATATCTGCCTATGCCAGTGTTTCAACTTCAATTGTAAACATTTAGGAGTTTGATTTCGCACTTGTAAACATTCCAGAGTTTCACCTTCCATCTGTAAACTTTTTAGGAACAGTAAAATATTTCGATATTGCTTCAATCTTTTTTTCTAAGTATTCCCTAGTTTAAAAGCGTCGCAACGATGATAGAAAAAGAGAATACTTTTCCATCGTTTTCCATCACTGGTCAAGATATCCAGAAGCTCTTCTGTGGACGTTACTTGCTACGTCTTTTACCAATTTCTTTTCCTTCAGGTATCTTTGTTCAGAGGTGGTGAGAGCCCCTGGTGGCCGGGGAAGCAAGCTTTTTAATGATTACTGGGAATACAGACCAGCAAGACAAGAGGCATTGGTTGGTGAAGACGATACGAACGCAAGAAGTCACGAACTTCCCTACGAAAAACAATATCAATGATCATTTTTCACTTTATAACACCTTCCCTAGTTTCTAGTACTTGCACATCCACATATTATGGATAAAGTAACCTTAGAATTACTATACAGCATATGGAGAGACGTAACATTCTTTTGAGACAGTTTCATGATAAATTACCATCCATTTGGAAAACAAAAGCGATTTATCGTTAGCATTTGAAAGTGAGAGAATAATCACGCTATTGTTTGGATGCAATATTTAGGTTGATTTGCTTGCTGGGTCATGGTTATGTACGTCACGCAATACAGTTGCTAAAAAATGAAGGTATTTAATATGAGCCTCACGGAACAATATCCACGCGTGTGGCTGCTGCTTCCCACAGTTTCATTGTGGAGACTGAGCACCCAAGTACTGACCGTTATCATACCTCCAGCTTCATTGAGACAACTAACTTGAGAAATTATCTTCCTCCTGTCTTCTTTTCCATTCCTATAATCCCTCTATCTTTAAGAGACAAGTCTGCAAGGCCATGCGGAACCCTAACTCATTTCTACTTTCTTTTGCTCTCACTATATTTCTTTCACCCAAGATGGGCTTTGAGTCAATCATGTTTTGCTTGTAGTACATCAGTCATTGAATAAAAAGATATATTTCTCTCTATACAGCTTACATACACCATCACAAAACACACTACTTAAATCACTAGGAAAAAACAGGCAACATTCTGAAGTTTAATTAGAAGTACTCCTTGCGACGCTGCTCAATCTGCACTACACATTACTCACATTTGGAAGACGACCAGCGACACACCATGTCTCTCGACAAGGCCTCGCAGAGACCTGTGAAGATGTCTCATTACATTCCCCAGACTACAAACTCAACATCATCAACATACCGAAACATTCCGAATAAAAAAGTCTCAATACGTCCAAAAATGCACTTTAAAATGTACCCGAGAACGACCAATTACAAAGGACCACACACACACACACACACACAGAGTCGTATCTCCTGGACATGAAATTCTTCTCGCCAACAGTCGAATGATATGTCAACACAGCAGAGTGAACCCAGCAAAAGTTACAGCTGCAACTGAGCTGGCCAATACTTTAGCTTTCTAACATTGTACCTTTACTGACCCTTATACATTTCCTTCTCCTCTTCCCACACCTTTATCGATAAAGCTTTTGACATTTAACATATCATGTTGTGTTTTTAACGCATCGAGTTTAATCATTTGATTTCTTCGATATCTGTAAAAAGAATAGATACAAGCTACAGTTTACGACAAACTTAATGGATATCATTGTCTTTGACATTTACTGGATTATTGCATTTAAACATTTATCCAGTATTGACACAAGTGAAGTATATTCCTCCGGTCGTATTGTTATTACTTTGTACTTATGATGAAGGCACAAAATTACCAACACGTTTATTACGAAAGTGTATTGTTAAAACTTTTAATCAATCGTTTTCTATCCTGAAAAAAAAAATTTGGTGATGAAGAAATTATACATTCCTTTCGTGTTTACTGTGACGTCACATCTTAGAGTTAACGAACATTGCTCCTGTGTTAATTAGCCTGTCGCAGTGTTAACGAAAGCGTTACATTAACCCCTTTTCTCACTGTCACCTGTCCTAATGTTCCTCACTTTCTGTTCTTTAACCTATCGACCGCACAGCAAATGAAATATAACAATAACGCGTTGTTCTCCGGTACCTTTGATAAAGCACTGCGAAGGATATCCGCTATGACCTGATTTTATCAGGACTTCAGAACTTCACGAGTAAACAAAAATCCCAGCGCTATTTGTAGTTACTGTCGTTTTCTCACTGATAGGATAGATTGAACGGATCCACCTTCATCATAACTCATGGACGAGATTCTGCAGCAGTCTCACCTGGGAATGATCTCTCGAACGAGAGATTACAACAGGCGGTGCTGAATTGACGCAAGATGTGGGCCCTAAATGCTTATGTGCGGAAGAGGGTGGATGTGTTGGAAATGAAAATGTTTGAGGACAAACTGTGGCGTGAGGATTATGTCAGAGAGGTAAGCAAGGGTTGCTGACTGTAATGGTTTGGACGTGCGTAGAGGATGAGTGAGGAGAGACTTAGAGGATATGTGTGTCAGAAGTGGAATGAATAAGGAAGAGAGAAGACACCGAGGCCAAGGAGGAAGATTGGAATGAATGACTCGGGAGTTACTGGAGCCTTGAACATGCAGGAGGGTGTGAGGCGTGCGCGGGAGAGAGCGAACTGGAGCGATGCGGTACACAGGGCAAATGAAGTGATCAGGGTAACCCACGGCAATGCCTGTAGAGAATGAGGAAAGATGGCTCTCGTTTCAGTGCATGATACGTAACAGGTAGAGAATGTGACGCGAGCAAATGGGTGCTCTTTCTTCGTCTGTTCCTGGCGTTCTTTCTTCACATGGCGAACAAATATATACGTTTGTCTTTCTATCTATCTATCTATCTGTCTATAGATATATAGGTTTCTTGTAATCATTCTTTTTCGCCTCCCTAACTGTACTTGTAGCCTTGTCTGTCAATCTGGTTTTGTTACTGATTTTCAAGCTAAACTGTTTTTAACATTCTACTTCCTCTGTAATCATGCCGGTCGTAAAAGAAAATAAACCAGGAAATGATTCTCGCTCATATGATACGCGCCTCGTACATTTCTCATTGTAGTCTGAAGCAGTGTCAACACAATGTAGTATTCCAGTGCGTGTCTATGACAGCCTGCAACAGATATGATAAAAGTATTATTTTTTTTTCTGTTCTGTTTCGACTATAAACATCACGATTTTTTTTTCTTTTTTTTGAATGAACACAATTAGTAGCACCGTCATAAACTCCTAATTTGATACGAAAGGTGGAACGTGTTGTTCCAACAGTTTATATTCCTGTATTCTAAATCTCGACCACACCGCTTTAGGGTGGATGAAAAGGCGAGTTTCCTTCCTGTGTTTTCGATGAGGGACAACCACTTTTGCTCGCTCTCTAGTGGGAATACAGCAACGACACCGCCCACATGGGACTCACTTGTCATGTTCCTGACATATCTGAGATTTCCTCTCTGCCCTGTGACACCAGTCGACAGTGGCAGGTGGCCAAAGGGGAGACTTGGTGACGGTCGTCGCAGACACAGTGAAATCCATCATCACTTTGGAGGTGTTGCTTCCGCCACAAGCACCAGGTGAGGTCTGGGTATATATGTCGAGGTCATGAACCTGTTCACTGGCAGACGAGGATAGGAAAATCACTGCATTGTTTCCAGCGTTTACTTCTGTTTCTGTTGATATGTTTATTTATTCATGGTAACTATAGCGCCAGTACCTATGGGGCAATTTATAGTTAGCGATTAACGAATACTATTCAACAGTACATTAAGAGGTTTCTATACTCTGCAGTGTCTCAGAATATGAATATAAAAGTTCATCTTTAAATGTTCGATGCCGAAGAGATCTACGAGATGAAAATCTGGTCAATACTTCATCAAGTGCCAATGACAATAACATGTTTGATTCATTGTTAGAAGCAGGTCAGCAACATCATCATCATGAAACGAACAATATATAAACTGGCCTTCTAGATATTCATTCACTGTCTGACTCAGATCATTATACATGCATTTAGTTATAGATAAACGATAACTATCTTAGTTATGAGCCATATGGGAATCTAAATGCACCAGTAAAATATTTTCTGTCTGTAAAGGTTTTGATAAACTCGGCATAGATGTATGTTTCTAAACCATATTTCTGTAAAAAAAAAAAACAAAATAACTATTGGTCCCTCTCTCTCTTGCTAAAACTGAACACTTTACTAGCAGATCTCCCACGTCTCTTAACAATGCAACAAGCTAATGAAGACTATAGTGATCATCTACATACCTATGCTACAAACGACCATGAGGAAAGAAACAACGACCACTGCCCTGTTTCCTAGCTCCAAATTTATAGAAATTAAAGCCAATGTAGTCAGAAACAAAAAACTCTACGAGCTTCATATTAGCATAGAAACTGGTCGACCCTGACTGGCTGAAAGAGCAAGAGGTGAGAGAATAGAGATGTGAGGATGATATTGTACAAAGATTCCCAACACACAGTACGAGCAATATTTGCCTGCTAGACTCCAGCTGTAACTAACGCTATATCCTTTGGTTAGGGTCGACTTGTTCCTCTGTTATGCCCTGTTGGAAAATAAAGAGATTTTCCCCCAGACCTGGACGAACCCATGGCATCGTGAGGGAGAGAAGTGTGTGGACAGGAGCGACACAACTGGATAAATGTCGGGCACAATCTATCAGCACTGATGTATTCGTTCAGCTTCGTTGGGCCTTCTGCGAGAGGATATCTATCATGGCGAGAAATTTCCATGGAAGATTGATTCCACCGGTGCTTTCCGATTGCTGGTGGTGTTGGTGACGGTGGTGTGTGGGAGGTAGGTGGGATGAATGTGCGGTGGGCGACAAGGTCGTATGGTTAGTGGCGTGGCTGTGTGTGGCTTGTGTGCGGGTATGTGGAAGATGGTGCTATGGTTGCACGATGGGCGGCGTGTGTGTACTAGATAAGTGGTGCTAGTGTACGGCAAGTGGTGTGGTGTGGCGGCGGTATATAAGTTTCGTGCGTCGCTTGCAGATCTCTGGGGGTCTTGACGTATGCAAATCTCGCCAGCGGTACATGTCCAGGCGCAGCTTACCTTCGCATATTTGTGGTGTGCATGTGCGGTAGATGATAAAGCTATATGTAGGGAGGTCTAAAGTAAGGTTGTGTATTGCCAGTACGAGTATCCTGGGGGGTGTGGATGAATGGCAGTTGGTATAGCTTATGGTAGATGCAGATGGTACAGATGGGTGGTTGGAGGCATGAGCGTATACGGTGCGGTAGTATAGTAAGAAGTGGATTGTACACGGTGTGGGTGTATAGAAAGAAGTGGAGCGTACACGGTGTGGGTTTATAGCAAGAAGTGGAACGTACACGGTGTGGGTGTATAGCAAGAAGTGGAGCGTACACGGTGCGGGTGTATAGCAAGAAGTGTGAAGTGTGAATGTATGAAAGACGGCTTGTAATGTGTGGCTACTCGTGGATATGTGGTCGATGGTGTGGGTCTGTGTTTGGTACTAAGGGGTTCATGACAGTGACGATGGAACGTGTGTGTGGGAGGCGAAATCGCCGTATAGCAAGGGGAATGGACGTATGATATCCTTCTTTACACTGCTAAGTCAGCACACACAATATCCGTCCCCTGTTACACACTACCCTCTACCCAAACTTATGACCAGGCATTAGTAAAATGGGGAAGGATATCACTGGCGGTTCTCGCACTACCAAAGCCATACTGATGATCCGAGAAAAGACACAAGAGATTTAAGGTATCTAAGGCTGACGGGGTGTGGCACTGGAGTCTGATCTCTTTTGCTTCCCTTCTTTTGCTTCTCAACCTTCAGTACATTTTCCCAAGTCTAGCTCCCTCTCTGACCTATTTTCATTATTGTTGCCGGATCAACTTTATCCTTTTCAAATCAACACTGGTGTGCCTCAAGGTTCTGTCCTGTTTCGTACGCTTTTCCTCCTCTTCGTTAACGATTCTCTTTTCTCGACAGATAACTGGATGCACTAATACGCTGGCAGCTCAGCACTGTCCTCCTCCACTTCTCTCTAATTCGCAGTAACTTCTCTTTCTCAATATATGTCTGTTCTCGCCACAAATCCCTTTGTAAACACAGATCCTGAAAGGATTTCTCAATGGGGCAGTCCCAATTCAATCTAGTTTAATGCCTCGAAGCCCAGCTTCTCTCCATGTCCATTTTTTTTCCCCCTTCGGAAAACCATCACAGTCACAACCTGTTTATATCCTTCGCGTGGCCGTACAGCCGGAACACAGACGTAACCATCATCGTAACATCTCTAACTTGGATACCCCGCGTTACACCTAAGATAAATCAGCCTCTTAAGAAAACAAAGACCCTATTGCTCTTATTGTGTCGAAGCACCAATTCGTTCTTGTGTGGAGCACAGCTGTTACATCTGTGAACGCCCTAACGCTTCATACTTAGATCAGAGGTCGAAGCAATTCGAGTTATAGCTCTTCACATCCGACTGCAAAACTTAACCACTCTTGCCCTATGCCGCAATGTTTGTTCTCTTTCTATCTTCCACAGGAATCTAGTTTCTGCTCCTGAGAAATGGGTGCTTGTGTGTCCTCGCCGTTAGCTAAACTGCATGATCCTCGGCAAAGCACTCAGTCATATGATTACAGTGGCCGTTGGCAGCTTAAAGGGCGATTCGTTACGACATCTGTTTCATTGCTTACACCACTAAGTTTGTGTTGTAACCATCTCCAGTCTGTCTTGAAATATGTGACTAATGCCTTTTTGAAAACCAAATTCTCTATTTTCTGCATAACTTTCGTTTTCCTTTTCCTCCCATTCCTTTTCTGTATTTCTAGCCTAAACTCGAAACGAACATTGCCCGTGATTGGAGCCTACATATATAAAAAAAAAAAAAACAATCAGGGGTATTTTTTGATACTCTTATCAGATTATTTCTTTCACAAAACGCCATTTTTTTCATTTCTATCTTCACCCTCCGTGACTTAAAATCTTTACGACTCCGGTAGCTATTCCTCTCCCTAGCAGCTCCATTTTGAAGCGTCGCCATCCTACAAATCCCAGACTTACGTACATTCTCCTCCTATACCGTCCACTGCTGGCGAGGGTGACATTTGTGCTGGCACTGAGCGGCACCCTGGCACTATCAGTGGCCGACAGTGCCGGAGACAGACACATCTGGGGCCCCCCTCCTCCTCACCCAAGTGTCAACACTCTCCTCCTCTTTCCATCTCACTCATCCAAAGTTTATTGCTTCCCATAAACGTTTTATTGACTCTTAAAAGCTTATCCTCGACTCTCGTGACTTATATGACGAGAGAAAATTCAGTGAAGGTGTACGCCTGGGCTGTCTCACCCTTTGTGTGGATTCATAATTCACAACAGTAAACAAGGCTTTACCTTCACTCGAAAGCACATCTACCTACCTTCCACTGTTATCTTCGGCAGAAGAAATATGAAATAAATCTATTTCGAAAGCAGAAGAAAAGTGTTTGGTTACATTTCAAAGACCAGTTGTGCTGAAAATACACTTGACGCCTCCGATGGATACACAAGAGTTAATGTATTTTGTGATCTTATACTTGAAAAAAGATCAGCTACACAGATACCGGAAAGATGAAAACAAGACATTTTCTTAGAAAATTGAAATACGTACGTTTCATAGAAAACAGGATGTAAAGATAATGCTAGATATGAGGGGGGATGGAGGGAACTGCACTGTTGGTCGAATTAGATGAGTGAGAGATACGCTGTTTCTTGGAAGTTTATCTCGGCACAAAAGACTGATGGACGCTGTTGGGAAATCTTACGTGTGAAGATGTTGAAGTACAAGTACCGTTAGTCTTGTGTTCAATGGATGGGATATAATGACGCAGCGGTCGTTCGATATCTTAATTCATGGAATACGACATGAGTGAAGACCTAACATGCTTACGAGAGTAGAGAATAGAGGCTTTCACCACTTTTGTATCTAGATGTAGCCGTTTTGTTTATCACGCCAAACGAGCGTCTATAGAGTTAGAAACAGTCAGAGAGCGTTCGATTATAGAATACTGTTGAGAACATGAGTTGGAGGGTGGCCACATGGGCACAAGACCCTGAGGGTATTGAATGCTTTACACCATATAACCTTCTAACACCTTCAGTCCTCGTTCTGTCTACTCTCCTTATTCAAACCATTCGACGAAAGCTATATCAGTATCTACCTATCGTGATCTATATATTCATGATTTTTCGCATCCATAGATCATCCTCTGAGCAAGCGATCCTTTATGCAAATATCTTGCAATCCCCACATGCAATCTTTTCTTATCCACCAACGCCCTCAGTGCATCCCTGAATTTTCTCCCTTGCATAACTACATTCAATTTAAGGTTTCCCGCTACCGTACTTACTTAACTCTACGCCAGAGAGTTAAAACCCATCCACAGTTTCGAGTTTTTCATCGTGTAAATTGACCTTACACTGCTCTTACAGAAAGCTATAGAGGATATGATAAGGTAGCTATAGACTGCTGTAACTGGTGTTAAAGTTAAATCCTTTGAGCATGACACTGCTACCCTTGAGCACGGCGGCACGACCCTTGAGCACGGCGGCACGCCTCTTGAGCACGACAGCACTACCCTTGAGCACGGCGGCAGGACCCTTGAGCACGACAGCACGACCCTTGAGCACAGCGACACGACCTTTGAGCACGAAGGCACGACTCTTGAGCACGAAGGCACGACCCTGGAGCACGACGGCACGACCCTTGAGCACGACGGCACAATCCTTAGGAGCACGAAGGCACGACCTTTGAGCACGACGGCACGACCCTTGAGCACGACGGCACGACCCTTGAGCACAAGGACAGAAGTTGGGATCACCCACAAGGATATGCTGCATCTTTCCCTCGACTTTGTTTCCTACACGCAAAACCACATCCCGCTTTTATCTCGATGGTACAGGAGCAACTTCTTATAGATTTCAGAAGACCACCTAGCCGAATTTCGTCTGCCTCAATAACATCATTACCGCTTGACAAGACCACAATGGTACATCTCTCCAATATCACTTCGCATTGTAACACGACCACCATGGTACATCTCTGCAATATCACTTTGTACCTTTCTAAAAATATCACTAACGCACCTCTTACGGTCAACCTTACTTCATCCTGACCCCACACAAACCCTCCCTACATTATCCTCTCCTCAAACTTCCTTTATTCCTATCTTCAGCCTATTCTTCTCCCTCTCGTCACCCTCTGACCTTCACATTTTTTTTTTTTTCGGTACACACTTACCTGCTACAACCATAACCCACATCCTGTCCCTTCCGTGGACTGCATACTACCAATAGGCCCGTCCCCTGTCACTGTTCCATGCTGATTCCAGCCCCTTCCAGGTATTACATCCCGTCCATTTTATCTACCGTCCTTTTCTACTGCACTCACCGTCCTTTTCTACTGCACTTACCGTCCTTTTCTACTGCACTTACCAAATCTTACACTGTCAAGGATCTTCCATGGAACCTTAAACGCTGGATGAGGATCTTGGCGTTCACCTGCTCCCACGAACTTGCTTTTCTCTCATTTCTGCAACAGCGACACACGCTCCATGGCTCATCCCTCCGCGATCTTCACCGCTTCCCTTTCCTCATCAACCTCCTGCCTACATCCAGACACATACCTGGAAAAAAGAGAGAAGATGAAGAATTAAAACAATGAAAATAAGAGGATGGAATGATGAACATAGCAACGAAATTTTACACACACACACACACACACACACACACACACACACACACTTGCGAAAACACGAGGCAACACAAGTGCAAAGCTCTTTCTCCCTAACACTAGTTGTGATCTGATGGTAATCCCACAGCAAAGGAGACGAGCTATTTTCTGGCGAATATCAGAATACCTTTCAAGCGTATGAGTGAGGATATGTTTAGTGAGCTGTCCATATTCTACAAAGGATCAAAACTAAAGTATGCTTCTAAACTTTGGTTCCTTCAACTTTGTATCACAAAGAGCTAATAGGGAAAATTCATTCGAAGGAGACAATAATGGTCCCTAAATTAAGACAGTAGAGTTTCAGGTAAAGGATAATGGCCTTAGATGCCCACACTATGGAAGACAGAAGAGTGACGAACAAAACTTTTGAAGTCTTGAAAAAGACTTTTCATGTAGACATGGAACAGACCTTCAAAATACGTAGGGATAAGACAACCAGAAAATATGATATAAAGCAAGAAACTATTAAAAAAAAGAATGTAAAGAAATCCTTTTGTGGTATAAATATGATAAATGAATGGAATAAACTGAAAGTACAGCATACAGAAGCTTAGTAAGCTGTGCGATAGCAGAGAGTGATCAAGAAATGGGATCCTCAGCGAGTAAAACTCCCACAGTACAAAATATAGATATATCTATGGTACGAGTTTTGCCGGACTTGATCAAGGCTAGAAGAGAAGTGGGAAGTCAGCTTTAGTGAGAGTGTACCGTCGCTCGTTGGCGCGAGTACAGCCTCGTTAAATAACATCACATTAAAGTGGTGCAACTGACCCTGCTACTAAATGTAACTCAGCCTTGGCATTCCTGGGATAAAAGGTCCTGGGGTAACTCCAGGACCCTTCCAGAGAGGGATCTTGAGGTAATCAAACACAAAAGATGCACCATTGTTTGTGTGTGTGTGTGTGTGTGTGTGTGTGCCGTCCAATCGAGACATATTTCTCGCGTTTGTTCTCTCCGCAGAGATATTT
>JAUUDZ010022721.1:0-11228 GCA_032361705.1 Panulirus versicolor | reverse complement strand
TCGTTTCACTCAGAGCCAAAACATCCAGGTTCCTTTCCTCAAACATACTACCTATCTCTCCTTTTTTCTCATCTTGGATACCTCTACACACATTTAGACACCCCAATCTAAGCCTTCGAGGAGGATGAGCACTCCCCGCATGACTCCTTCTGTTTCCCCTTTTAGAATGTTAAAATTCAAGGAGGGGAGGGTTTCTAGCCACCGCTCCCATCTCCTTTAGTCGCTTTCTACGACACGTGGGGAATGTGTAGGAAGTATTCTTTCTCCCATCTCCAGGGATAATATATATAGATATATATATATGTATATATATATATCTTATTGGGATGGCTTTGATTATGGTCTCAGCCGCCTGTACCATCTCATGAAATACATAAAAAATAAACTACCATAAACCATACGTACACTGAAAATTCTAACTAACCAATGAACAACACAGTCACCTCCTTACCTAAGAAATTCAACTGCAATACAACCCACTCCAGCTGTCTTACCACATTTGTTCTTATGCTGTGCTTTTACCACTTTTTTTTTCCAAACTATTTGCCATTACTCTCTCACATCATATACCTCCCTAATTGAAACACCCTAAATCTGCCACCCAACCATCAAACACATTCAGCAATCCTCCAATGCACTAACACTCTCACTTCACTACACCCCTGGGTGTTATCACTTCCCCTTTTGCCCCTGTAACAATGCTCCTATTTGTTCTCTTGTTTCCCTTTAACTTCCTTCAAAAATATTTTCTTATTCTTCCTGATCCTTGCCCTACTTTTCAGCCCCTACTCCTTCTTTTTGACCTGTCTCTTTCTTTTGAATATCTCCTGGTCACTTGTACTCCTTCCCCATATGTAAAACTCTTATGTCTCTCTCTTATCTTTTCAACAGCAATTGAACTTTTTCATCCAACCATTCACTACCCTGTTTCACAAGCCCACCTCCCACCTCCTTCATGCCATACATGTCATTGCTGCTTCCTTAAATATCTCCCATTCCTCATCCACTCCCCTAGCTTCATTTACTCTCACCTTTTACCTTTCTATACTCAATCTCTCCTAGTATGTCTTTACACAACTCTCTTTTTTGAGCTCACTTACTTTCATCATGGAAAGGTGTGTGGGGCCTGGTTGTGGATAGGGAGCTGTGGTTTCAGTGCATTGCACATGATAGCTAGAGAATGTTTGTGAGAGGATGTAGCCTTTCTTCATCTGTACCTGGCTCTATCTCCCTAATACCGGAAACAATCAAGTATGAAAAAAATGACAAACAGTGCATGTTTTTGCTTCACTTAATTTTCTTCTGTGTCTCTGTTTCTATGACTCCAGGCTTGTGTTCCTGTATATCAATCCTCATACTCTGTGGTAGCTGATCCGCTGCCAAAATTGTTCCTTCAGCACCTTCCAGTCCATTTTTGTCAATAGATTCTGTATGAGATTTTATTCCTTTCCTCTAACTCAACAACCTCTTGGGCATCTAGAAAAGACCTATCAGACCATATTTGCTTTTTAATGAATCTATCATTTTTCCTCTGAATTAAGTCCCTTTTGAATTCTTACCATTTTTTTTGTCTTTACCTTTGCATGTATTTCTCAGGTGCTGAAGTCTTTTCTCATCTCATGACACCCTTCATAATCCTTGAATTGATTTCAAAGTTTCTTTAAACCCTCTGGTTTTGCTTTTTACTAATTTCCCAATACATAACCAACCATTTGTTCTCTGGTGGTTCCTCTTTCCTCTCTCCCTCTTATCTTTTCCTTGTGGATCTTGTTATGACTGACTGGTACATTCCCTTATATGGGGTCCATGCTGCATAGCAGTCCAACTTGAAAAAACTTGGATTACCTAGTGCCTTCCTTAGGAAGTTTCAAGATTTTCAGAATGCTCTAAATAGCACTCTGAAAATCTTGTGCTAAGGTGGTGACATCTGACGGGTGTACACTTTGGGGATTACTGTTAACCCATTACAGGAATGTGATGTTACCTAACGTTCATATGGTAGAAGCCGGGCAATGTTATGTAATGTTGGGCTATTTTGTGTCGTAATAATATTTTGAATTTTTGCAATGTGGCATCAATGTCATATACTATAATGACCTCTGTTTAACCAGTCCTGTAAACAATTAACTCTGCTCACCCATCTGCAGAGTATTAGTGGTTATCTAACATTCATACAGTAGTAGGCAGGCAATGTTACGTAATGGGCCCTTTTGTATCGTAACTGGATGGTGAAATAGAGTGATGTGGCATCTCTGACAGGTAAATAGATGTACAGAGAAGTTGTAAATAAATGTATGAATGATAAATTTAGTGTAAAACAAAAGAGACTGCTGAGTCCCCTAGCCCCATCACAGGCACACATGATAAGCTGCCCACCCTGGGTCCTCCTGCACTACTCCTCCCCTCCTTTCACAGCCAGCTTTGATGCAGTATCACGTAAGTAACACCTCTCACCGTTTTTCATCCAATTTTATCTATTCATGTATGTATTGGCTTATTCCTTGATATCTTATCATTTCTAAAATTTGCCACCTTACATGGATCTATGAAAAAATGTTGCCTGCCTTTCATTGGTTAAGGACGAAGTCTGTTGGGTTATCTATCTTTTAATGCTGTTTTTGGCTTGTTGAATACTGATTCCTTTTGCCTTTTTAAAATCTCACTCATCTCTTGGCAGTCATCTGTAAAGATTACCTTTTTCTATTCTAAGAGTGCCAATGTTGTTTGTGGTTCTAAACTTGCATTTTGTATGTGAGTAAAAGAATCTCTGGTCATTTCTCATTGCATTCATGGCTTTTTCTTTTTCTGTGTTCAATTTGACATTTTTAGTTTACTGTCTATATCCAATAATTCACTTGACAGGTTTTCTTTTCTTTGCTAGGTGAGCCATGGCTTCTTCAGAAGGTCTGCAATTCTTTTCCAACTCTTGTAAAGAGCTCATCTTTCTCAATCTAACAGTGACCTTTTGAGCTTTCCTCTCGCTGTTTCATGTTTGGATTACCAACCAGGTCATGTCATTTACACATTCTTCCTCTGTTCTGGTACTCAGTAGGGTTTCCCACTGTGTTTCAAACATCTCATTCATCACCTCTTCCCAGTTTATCCGTTTACTATTGAAATTGAAATAAAGGAAAACAACACTGTCTCATGTTCTAACAAGTTTGTTTTTCCTTCAATCAGGTTGTGATCAGAGTATATGGTGCTTGAGATGGTAATATCACATATTAAGTCCACATTACTACCATCCCTCACTTTATCTGGGAGTTATGTTTTGTGAAAACCTAACACAATGAGAAATTGCATTTAGCAAACCAATAAACATACAAAGGAAAATGGGATGTGTGCAGTAGCTTTATGGTGAGCACTGGCAGATTCTCCTGTCACCCTCACATTATGTAGCTTCTGACATCAAATAAACTTATCTAGCCATCCTTTACTTGCTTGAAATGGCTCTGGTTCAGCTACATTGTCTTTACATAAATGCTCATAAATCTTCAGAGCTTTAGACCTGAGCTGAAGGCTACTAAGATTGCATTTCTTCTTTGTCTCGTGCTTTATGTATGAGAGCATTTTTTCCATCTCCATTAGAGGATTTCTAACCCTTGTGGTTACCTTGGCAGATAGTGGAGTAAAGAGGACCACAACACTGTGAATTTTCTTTGCATTCTTCATGTTGCAGATTCTAGATTTAACCAGGTTGTAAACACGCCCTCACCAGCATCAGCATGTTGTACGATTTCTAGCTTTATTTCTAATGTCAGAAAGGTCATCTTCTGTTTCAACTGCTGTTTTTGGGGTAAGAGAATTGCTGTATGTTTGGATGGCATGTTAACAAACACAAACACAGTGGGTTATATGAAAATCACATAAGCAGGTATATCCAAATCACAGAAGTAGCATATATCTGCACACAACAGTTGTAACTGCAAGAATGACCTGCTGATAGGAATATGGCATGCTCCAACCAAGACCCACACTTGCTCCACTCACCAATCCTTTGGTGCACTTTCTAATCCCCCCCCTACACACACACACACACACACACACACACATCTGTATAGTGACAAATTTTAACTGCATAAAAAAGCCTTACAGCAAAATAGCATATAGTGATCCTGCATTAAACAAGGACTGGGTGTATTTGTAAAGGTTAAACCCAGAATGTTGTTTCTTCCGGTTGGTTTTGTTATTTGTTGGGTGAGGGAGAACTTAACTTTTCACATAAAATGAATAACTCACTTTTATGCAGCTGTTTGTCCAAGCTGCTTACCAATGCCAGTATTTTCTGGCATGATGTACTTCCTGCATGTCCCTGTTTAATGTGTGGTAGGTTGAAATCTCCTAAGACGACTGTGTTTTCAAAGAGGTCAAGACATGATTTTGTGTTTTTTCATTTGTTCCAAAACTTCATGAGGCTTTGCATCTGGTGGTCTGTAGATTAATGCATTGGCCAGGTTTAGGTTTTCAATCCTGACAATGAGTGATTTTATATCATTTGAGGAATTCAGGTGTTCAATTGTTATAACTGTATCTACTATATGGAGTCCAATCTTCCACGTGATCTACTAGTACTGTGACATCTGTACAGGATGTAATTTGGGATCCACACCTCACTATTCATATGTCTTTTCAAGTGTTTCAGTGAAGGTCACAAATACTGCACTTGACTCATTTAGCAAGCCACTCATAAATGGGATTCTATTTGTTCTATGTAATTTCAGTCCCTGTATGTTGACATATGTGAAGAACCTTGCATGGCTTGTCTCTATGATATTTTTAGGGGTTTGCATGCTCTGCTCTGCTGAACTTGACAGAGTGCTTTCAGTTCCCTCACCTGTCTCATACCATCTTTGTTGCTTTCCACTGGACCTCCTCTATTACTTCTTTTTTTTTTTTTTTTTTTTTGTGTGGTGATCAAACACGAGACACTTATTCTTGTTTTCGTCTTATTCATGACATGAGAAGTTTGCTTAATAATTTATCACACATGAACTTGAATGCTAACTTAATATTTACTAGCACATGGTCTACTTAACTATTCTCCTAAGGTGGGACTCAGGTGACAAAGGCATTTTTGAGTCCAGTGTCTTTCCCATACACAGATTCCGCAGTTTGTTTCCTGCTTGATGATACACCTACTGAGGCCTTTTTCAGTGACTCATCCTCATTGCTTTACATTTACTTGGGTTGAACTTCATTACCATGTAAAAGACTAACTTTACTTGTGTGTGTGTGTGATTACAACTAATGTATTATGGCAAAAGAGTTTTACACCTATTGCCCCCATTTCTTAACTGCAGCTTGTTTCCTACATGATGATGAATATTCTGAGGCCTTTTTTCACTGTGATCCATCCTCTTTACATTTAATTGGGTTGAACTTCATTAACCATGTAAAGACCAACTTTAGTATGTGTGTGTGTGTTTTTGTATATGAGATTACTATTCATGTGTTATGGGGAGAGAGTTTTACACTAATGTTGCCCCATCTCTTAACCCTGTTTATATCTACCATGTATTTACTCCTATATATGTATGTGCACACACACACACACACATACCTTAGCCTAGGCCAGGTACCATTCTACTGACCAGCCCTTAGGGGAGGATGACAACCGAGTGGACTCTGGACCGGCTGCTGTGACCAGGGTTTGAACCTCTGTGGGTTTGATTCTAGGTGGCCCATGCATGCAGGAGAGTCAGTAATGCTTACTGCTACACCATGGTGTGTGTGTGTGTAATTCTCTATTTAAATTGGACACTCATTGGGCTCCATCTCTTGAACACTCTCTACTATTGTAAAACTTCTTAAATCTATGTGTGGTATCTGCATTGACCATATCTTCAGTCATCCAATTAATAACATCTTTTTCTTCTTTCATATAACTTTTCTTGTTTACTTTCATGTTTTATCTCTGGTTGTCCCATCCCTATGCCTTTCAAAGAACTGTTCACTGTTTACATGATCAATCTGGTTTATACACTTAAGAGTTTGTGATCAGGTCATCCCTCACTCTTCTCTCTTTATAACTTTATATTTGCTTGGATTAAATTTCAACTACGTGTCAGACCCACTTTGGAGTTGTCTAAGACCCTTTATAAATATCTGCAATCCTGCTCACTTTCCACCTTCCTCATGACCTTGGATCATTGGCAAATAGAGTTATGGCAAGTCATTCACAATGATCAAGAAGAGTAATGGTACAACAGAACCCTGGGGCACTCAGCCGATGATGTACACCTATTTGGAGAAGGCTCTTCTAATACGTATCCTTTATTCTCTTCCACAAAGATAATCTTCGATCTATCAGGAGTCTCTCTCTTATTCCTACCTGGTGATGCAGTTTCTTCATCAGCTTCCTATGGAGCATAGTGTCAAATGCTTTCTGGTAGTCTAGATACAAACAATCTATTCAGCCTTCCCTTTCGTTTACATTATTGTTCACTTTCTCACTGAAATCTAAAAGGTTCATTACACATGACCTCCTTTCCCTAAAACCATGTTGCCTCTCAAAGTAATTTCGCCTTTGTAGAAAGTCATTCATTTACATCCCGTTTAACTTTTGCAGTACCCTACAGACCACACTGGTGAAGTAGCCTAATTTGCAGAGCAGCACCTCTTCCCAGTTTTCTTTCTTATAGATGGGTATGATGTTTATCCTTTTCCACTCCCTAAGCATTTGTCTTTTTCCAACAATATGTTGAACAGACCCTTTTCCACTCCCTAAGCATTTGTCTTTTTCCAACAATATGTTGAACAGATTTTCAAGAGGTCTGTTTAATGTATAGGCACACATCTTCAGCACATATGGTGAAATTTCTTGAAGAACATGAACCCTGTATGGGTTAAAACCCTTTAGTATTCTGTTGTGTTTTCTTAACTCTCCTTTCCATCCCACCTCACTATTGTTTGGGATATAGTGTCTTCCACTGTGAAAACAGTTTTGAACTTGTTTTTCAGTACCCATTCTTCTGAATGTCTTAACCGACTTGCTGCTCAAAAGTCCTCGATTTTCATCTTCCTAGTTTACAATGTTCTGCTCAAATTCTATTTGTCCCTCCTTTGATCATAAACCAAAAGTATTATGGTACACTTTCTACCCACAGTAATCTTCCCCAATATGTGATGCCTGAAAGCACCATCTACTGATATTTCCAGAATTTAACAGAATCCCTTATCAAGAGGTTTAAATCTCCCTTCCCCTTAAATTTTTTTCATCCATTCTTACTATTATGTAACCCTCTGGACAAACTTTTTTAAAGCTATAATCATTAGTGATTCTTGTCTCCACCATTCCCATAATGTCTGGGTTGCATCTTTGTAAAAGTTCTAAATCCTAGCTCCTTTCCATGTGCCACTAAGCCATCTGCATTTGCATACAGAACCTTCAGCCTAAGGCATTTGCTGCTAGCTAGTTCTGGCTTCCTTGGATTAGAGGTCTGGGTGTTGTTTCTCCCTTTGTCCTTATTGGACTCCTATTGTTTTTTGCCTTTAGCCAGTTCTATCTTCTTTGCTATATCTCTCACTTCCCTCAAACTGTTGTTCCTGAGAAACAGTCTTTTGAATTTTCCCTATCTGACAAGTTTATATGCCCATTTAAGTACCTCGTGGCTACACATCTCTGTATCACATATTACCCTCAGTGGCCTTTCCCCGGTATCTTGTCTGTATTTCCCCATTCTTCTTAATTCTTTAATGTCTTCAACTGCTTTTTTAAATTCACATCACCTGAAGTACTTCCTGAACCTTCAGCCCTTCTCTAGCTAATCTAGCCTCCTTGTTTGCCAGGGTATCTTCCTCAAACCCAAAAACTATCATTGACTTACGCAAGTTTACCTCCCTCTACATGGCTTTCCCTATCCACAGTGACCCATCTTTTTGTTACTAGCAGTCCTGTAATGTCTTCTTTTTTATCTCACCTTATCTAGTATTTGTATTTTCATTGCTATTCAGATATCCTGTACAAAAAAAAACTTGCCCTCTTAACTCTTTCATCTAATTTACTACATGCCTCCTTAATAGACTTATCTTTGACTGCATCTACTGCCTCTTCAATAAAACTGCATAATATTTTGTTTTGCCTATCTGTTTTAAGATTTCTAGGCTTGAATTCTTCATTTGTTTCAGTTTCTACTGAGCAATCACTTTCTATTCTGAAATCCTGCCTTATTTTTTGTTTGTTTCCTGCTTGTTTATCATGTTGAGCACATCCTTCAGCTTTTAAATTTTACTGTCATGCTTCACCATTGTTCTGCTTAACTTGTCCTCTATCATATCCTACTGCCCCTAGCACATACCTCCAACTTGTTCAGTTTGTCCTCCCACTTCATTCCCACATTATCCATTAGGTGCAATTGGAAATACTTCTCCCTTGGGAATCCTTCAGTCAAAATCACAGTTTACCTAAGCTGTCTCAGTCACCTTTTTAATTCTCCTATGTACCACAATGCTGTTTGAATTTACTTTAAATGTGGTAGGAAACACTGCTTTGGAGCTTATAGAAACAGTCTTAACCTAGTTAAGTGTATTCTACCTATTCTGGCTTAAGGAATCTTATTTGTCAGGTTCATGCAACATTTCTATCCTTACTATCCCCTTCAAATGCTTAATTCTTACAAATTATTCAAATATTCAAAAGTAAGCCTCTATCAGTGACAGAAAATAAGAACTACCAATAGAGTTAATTTGGTTTATTTCTCTTTCTCTTATTTTTGCTATGTGTCACTAAGCCATGAAATCCTGCCTTGTCTCCTACTATTCTGACTTGCTTTGATTAGTATTTGGCTTGTGGTTAGTGGAAAATTGATTGGAAGGTGGGTTTCCTAACCAGTGAAAAAGGGAATTGATGCACAGTATCACCTGTTCAAATATCCTTTAGTAATGATGGCTTATTTTACATCAGATTTAATCTTTCTCCCATTGTATTTAGTGATCCAAAAGTTGTCCATGACTCCCTGAGCATTCCTCTCTCCCCTACCTGCCAAAACAGGTGTCTTCTTCTTGAATACAATATAATCTAGAAATTCCTGGAGAGCATCTGGTGTTGACAGAAACCTCCTTGCTTCTGGGTGTGTTTTTGATTATAATTATCTATCTGTCCTGCATTTTTACTGTCATGGAAATGCATCTCCTGTAGGATTACCTATTTACACATTACAGGAAGAGTTTTATACTTACAGGGCCCCGTTTCTTGTTCTTCCTGTGCCATCAAGACTTTCAGGTCTTTGTAAGCTGTTGGCATTCACCTTCTCCTTGGAGAGACCACTCCAACCATCCATAACCCATACACTAACCAGTATTTCTTTACAACCTTTTTAACCAGACTCTTACTAAATTTCAGAGCATGGCCTCCAATAACTCTGACGCTGCACCTCATGTGGAAATGTTTACAGTCACTATCTTCCTGCTGATTAGGAACTTAAAGGATGTTATTATTTCACCCTCTCTCTTCTCCCCTCTGTGGTGGACAGCTTTGTAGTGCTTAACCATTCATTGCAGTTCAGTTCTCTTAACTCAGGAACCACCTTGGTTGATTTATGGTGTGGTGACCAGATCTCGGAGGCACAAACTAACTTCAGTCTTATATATGTTGTGAACAGCTTACCAAACATTTACTGTATTTGAATGTGATTTGTAATATATGCCAGCAAAGTTTACCTCTTTCACAATTCTTCTGATGCATAGCTCTGGTGACAGATCAAGTACAATGATGATCCCTAGCTCTGCTTCAGATATCAATTCCTGTAGCATATTTCCCCACAAAGTAGTATTCACACTAGGGCCTTCTTTCAAATAATCCCATTCTCCTTACCTTGCATATACTTAGACTGAATCTAATCATTCAATTGTTACACCAACTGTGGAGTTTGTTTAGGTCCCCTTGTAAGCTTATGTAATCACTATCATTGCTTACTTCTCTTATGACCTTGGCATCATCCACAAACATATACAGATAGAGTTTACTCCATTTGCCAAGTCATTAGCATACACCAAGAATAGCAGTGGCCTATGACTGTGCTCTACAGTGCACCACTTGTATCCTCAACCTATTTCAAGAGAGGTAATCTATTCAGTGAAGGAGTCTTTCCATTTATTCCTGCCTTTAACTCTAGCTTCTCAATTAACTTCTGAAGCAATGGTGTCAATGGGAAGTCTGAGAACACACAGTTTACCCATCCCTCTCTCTGATCTAAGTAAAATCTCATCCTGTCGTACAAGTCCAGAATGTTCATGATGCAAAAACTCCTTTCACAAAAACCATGTTCTATCACATTTAGGTACAATACTTTATCCTTTAAAAACAATCATTCAGCTGCTTTCTTATAATCTTTTTCTTCTGTTTTACAAACTATATTGATCAAGATTGGCATGTAGTTCAGTGCAACTTCCTGCCCTCCTGTCTCAAACATGGAGTGACGTTTGCCCTTTTCCACACCTTTGAAACTACCCCTTCCTCTTGCGTCCAACTGAATAGTATTTTGAGAGGCCGAGTTACTACCTCCATGCATTTCTTCAGCACTTAAGGGGAGACTTCATTGGTCCATGAATCTAATATGGCTCATATCAAAAGCATGATTATATCATTTCTAATGATCTTCATACCTTTCAGGACTTCTTGCCCCTCCCATCTTTCTAACACTACTGTGGTACCTTGATCTTTGATGCCCATTCCCTCTGGGAACTCTCATCAAGGGGTGGCCATGGCAAAAAAGTCTCAAATTATCCCTGTCCTTACATGCTCCCTCACATACACCATTCCATGCATTGTTCCACTATTTCTCTCCTTCCAATATTCCTTCACCCTATTTGCCAATGTCAAAGGTGGTCTTCCACTCACACTATCCCCTTTAATTGTACTATCATACATTCCACTCACACTATCCCCTTTAATTGTACTATCATACACTCTCCTTGTAAACTCCTAGTCTTGCATTCTTTCCACATGCCTCAAAGTATTACCTTTCACTTATTCTACCACCCCACAATTCATTGCCATTGCATCCTCTCTCATACACCCCTTCATTTCTTTCTTCATTCCATCTAGTCACATCACATGTTCTCCTCAAATAGCTCATTTCCACAGCCTGGATTCTTGACCTCTGTGACTCATTCCATGTCCATGTTTCAACTGCATAGATCAGGGTTGGGAGGACTATGCTGTCCCTTAATCCTCTCTTCACTTCTATACTTATGCCTCTAACCATCATTATCCTATTAAGGGATCCAAT
>JAUUDZ010022710.1:0-11228 GCA_032361705.1 Panulirus versicolor | reverse complement strand
AGTGCTGTATTTTTCGCCCTTAATCTATTCATTTTCCTCTGTATTGAAATCGACTTACGATGTATCTGACCCAGTTGCATCAGCTTGTCTGAATCCCTCCCAATTTTCAGGCAGTTTGCGTCTGAATTGGGTTATATATTTCATATATTTCATATATTTCGAGTCGTCAGCAAATACTGAAATTCGACTTGCGAGTCCAGTTAAACGGGCGGAGCGATCAAGACACGAGCTGAGTTATTTAAGCAAATCTACAGAAAACTTTCTAATAAAATCTTGTAATAGAAGAAATTCTATCACTGTTTCGTAACTCGTTTCAAAGTTACTGTCATCCAAATATTTTATAGAATTCTGTATACCTTTGCATTCATCTAACAATCTTCTCCGCCACGCTGAGCGTTCTCGAAGTGCCTCCATCGGTAGCTGGGAAGCTCCCTGCACATTACAGATGCCCTGCAGGAGCACTGGAAGAAGGTCATCGAAGAAGAAAAGGACCTTGAAAGGATCCAATGAAAATAGTGCGGTGAAATATTTGTTACTTTCCTTTGTAAACGACTGTTACAGAGGATTATTATTATCATTCGAGATATGAATAAAGAAAAAAAAGAATAGTAAAGTCCAAGACGATGGTCCGTTTTCAGTGAAAATGGACTCGGCTCAAGACGTCTCAGCTCGTAGGAACCGCGCAGAGATGTTGTCAGCTCAGATTCATCGTTAGTGACCCAGCTAAAAAGAAATTATCGCGTCATATAAACGTTGAGGACTTCGGTGACAAGAGCTTCCATGCCTTACTGAGTCTATCACTGTCAGATATGCGGTGGAAACTGAAGCAGTGAATTAGACTCTTTCGACAACGGCAAAAGAAGCGAGGTTTGGGTCACATTTATACTTGGTGTTAAGACTATACCTTTAATACGGTTACCAGTAATGCAAGCAAGTGTGTGTATATCGGCCTTCTCAACGAAGCTCTCCACATTCTTCAGTAATATTCATTGAAAGGACGAGAATCTAGGAAGACCAGATGAGGATCAAGCCGGGGGGAAACCCGAGGGTTCTGGCAACTGAAGCACAACCGTCACACCGGATGGCAGGCGGGGTCGAGCCAGAGCGTTACGAAAACAGTTGGAGATCGGTCGAGGGAATTCTTGTTCAGATCTAATGATCCTCAAACAAAGTCAGCGAATTATCCGACTTCCGAAGGTCAGTGCGGTATGAGGCGCTTTAATTGAGTGAAAGTCTTTGCGGGTTTGAAACCATCTTGGTAGCCTTAATCCTCAGTATATTTGCAGTCAGTCTTCTGCTCTGGCTGGTACAGCTTCACCGAGTCACGGGGGCTTCTTGGGAACAACGGATCATAAAGGGTTATATCTAAAGCAATTCCTGCAGTTGACATTGTTTTGTTACACGACGAGATGAAATTTTTGTTTTCTTGCATCCAGCAACAAGCATCTCCAAGAAAAATGATTCCTAAGTGATGAAAACGATGATAAAGACGAAACAAATGAGACCAACTCTGACGAGGAACATGAAGCACCTACCATAAGGCCGGTTCTGAGGACACCTAGCATGCAACATCTTGTCCACTTAGCGCACACTAAGTGCTGCTTCAAGTAAATAACATTCACGAATCACTTGTTGATTAAAATCAACCATATCATCCCCAAAAGATAATAGTTGAAAAAATAAATCATACTAAGAGAAAACTGTAAACACAATTCATTCACCACATTCATCCTCTTCTCCTCCATGAAATATTCGTGGTCACTTCGAGATAAAACAGTATCATAAGTTAAAGTTTACCCATTCATATCACTCATAATCCGTCGTCAGTGATCTGTGCACGAGAAATCTATCGTCCCTGCCTCTCAGACACGGAGGGAAGAACGGAAGCTGTGGGTTAAGGTCAGCATCCCAACAACAAGATGACCCTGCACTAGCTCGAAGAGGCTGCAGCCGAGAGTAAGGGCAAGACACTTGGGATATGTCATACATCGAAGAGTTTACATTAAAAAGCCACCAAGGTGTAATAGGTGTCAAAACTTTAGGTATGTGACAACTAGATACACATTCAGCGAGAGGTGTCGGGTTTGCACCAGGCACCATTCGACAAGGAACTATATAAAACAAGGTCGATCAGTGGAGGAGGCGGTGCTGGGTGTATGTCTCAGATGCTTAGGGATCATAATGCTTGGAATCGAAACTGTCCAATACTGAGGCCACGCAAGGAGCATACTTGACAACGAAATTATATTAGACAGAAGTTTCTCCCTACCTGGGATCAGCTGCCTCAGCAGCCCTATGAGATGCCCTGTCATACGCTACAATTCCCAACTCTTACGATAAGTGAAACAGAGACAAGAACTTCTGACTCGCAACATATTGACATTCCAGAATCTGATACCCAAACGTTCTCATATTCTGCGATAAAGAGCATAGACGAAAAATAGTGAGGACTATCGAGAGCCCGTTACAGTCTATGAAACCATTCAAACGAATGACTCAACCAAAACTCTATAAAAAAAATACCTTTCAAGAACAGAGCGCAATTGCTCTCGATGGCTCGGAGCAAATAGAAATTGTTTGAGAGGAAAACGCACGACTTCAGCAACAGATGCGGAAAAAGAATAAATTGATTTCCTACGAAGCCTTATAACATCCGACCAGAAATCCCCCTAGAAAAACCCTTAGCAGTGCAGCAGATAGCGGGGCAACAAGAATCAAGAACGGAATACAGTCTGTTGGTAACCGCGTTCATATGAGAGTTCCAGTTCAACAAACTTTCCTACAAACCGTCCAGCAACAGTGTCGTAAGAGCACAAACGAATCTGCACACTACGACGGTGAGAACCAAACCCTCCTCATCAACGGGTACGAACGATTCAGCAACTTTCACCGTAGGTTCGAATGGATTCGGAATAGGCTTCGCACAGGTACCGACGGAATCGCTGCAGAGAATATAATGGAAGACAACGAGATGAGGAGAAAATCCCAGGACCACAATTATTACCTGGATCACTCATCAAGATCGTGCAGTGGCTTGACGAAGGACGACGAGAGAGTGAAAGTGTTACAGAAGACAGCAGACTGACAGTGATGATGACGAACAACGACGAAGTGAACACGTTCACGGAGCTGGCAGAACTATCTGACCCACCACACAACCTGGACTGTTGTAAAGTAGGATGCTCATGGACTTGGACGGAACATCCACCTACACCAACACGTAATGACAAAGAATGACAGATGTAGTGTTACTACAAGAAACATACTTCCGTAAAAGTCATGATTTACAGGTTCGCCAACCACCAACGCTTTCGACTACAGGGAATGCAAAACAAATTAGTATATATAATTATAGTTAAAGTTGTCATCCAATGCACTGCACCTATCAGCAAGATCCAGTACACTAAGGTGTAAGGTGTAGATGTTCACGATATGAAACTTCATTTAGAGACTGAGTGAAATTCTCACACATATAACATTAATAGGCATAGTGGGGCAACCTTAGATTTATATGAACCATTACTTCAAGCTGAAGATCCGTTCATTATTGTCCGTTGGGACTATAATGCTAAACATCCATCCTCCAGCTCTAACACTACCAGAACGGATTTACATGTGTAGTTAATGCTATGGATGAGACCCCGGACTCTTCCTCGTCAAATACGCATACTACAAGGGACCGTCTAGATCTTACTTTTGCAACTACTTCAGTCCAGGGTAGACTAACCTCACAGACACTTGTAGTAGATATCTAGTTTTGCCGGACCTAGCGCACTTGCTGGCACCAGTTTCGGGAATAAGGAAAATCCCCTCTTATCCTGAACAAAGTTCGTCTGCTCCAATCTTAACTACGTCTTACCTACAGGGTCATCCAATGCTCCAAATACAAGCATAACAAAAATTAAAGTTCACACAAAACAGAGCACCTTAACACAATCACTAGTTACATAACAACTGCGCAGATTCACCACCTACAGAGTGGAACAAACTATTCTTTCAATATGAGCCCAACCTCAAGGTCTCTGCAATAACACAAGACCCCTTCCAACCCAAAACCCTTCATAGCCAACCAGCAAACTCTATGCAGGAAGTGAGTTTATCCCTGCCTCTCACTTCACCAACTTATCGTTTCAGAATTCCCCTCTCCTCGGAAACACAACACTGACAAGTATATCTAACTGTAACGACTCAACAAGCACCAAACAACTGTCCCCCTCACCCAGTTCTTTATGAACAACACTCACAGTCTACACTGGATGACTCCCATCGCTTCAGGGTCCAGGGGTCTTAATGTGTGTTTTACACTAACGCCAAACATCCTTACGTCTTTATACTTCATCGCCGTTTCCTGCGTTAGGAATGGATGAAGAATGACCGCATCCGCTCACATCCATTCTCGACTTGTCATGTGTAATGTACTGAAACCACAGCTCCCTATCATCCAGGCCCCACAGACCTCCCCATGGTTTCTCCCGGCCGCATCACATGCCCTGGTTCATTTCATCGACAGCACGTCCAACTGCGATAATCCTGGCATCATTTACTGAATGCTACCAATTTTTCAATGTCTTTACACAAGTTGTAGATGGTTTAAGGATTGATCGCCAGTGTTCTTATGTTTACTGGTATATGAGCTGTTCAACCACCGTAACACTGATGGAGCACTACTTAAAAAACGAGATAAAACACTTGTAAAAACACAAACACGCTGACTTAGGAATGCATAACTATCCCAAGTTACAAGAGGTTTTGAAGTTACTTAAAGTTGCCACGAGCGCCATCTTATCGGTAAGTTAATAACTTGTAAAAGAAAATGCGTTAGGGTAAGCTGCTACTGACTCATCACAGAAAACGAGCATCAAGTATTTCATTTATTCTGATCACTGTTTGTCGAAGTAGGAATAAGACTTCTAGCATTCTAACAGTTACTGTAACCATTAACGTTTTACCTTCTGGAATCTTTCGGAAGTCTGTGCACCGTATTCTGCAGCCAGAGCATCACTTACACCCCTCTGGACTTATCATAATGTGTGGCGCCGTCTTCTTTGCTGAAACCATCAGAACAAAATGTTAGCAGAGAAGACGAAGAGAACACAACAGCCGATTGCTGTGGCGTAACCTGACCATTGAGGTAGCGATGGAAATCGATACCAGATATCGCTTTCACGCTAAACAGCCACCACACCAATCTGGGGGAGTAACAACCCCAAAGTAGATCTTTCTTGGTTGGAGAGATGTGCGAGCCGCAAGATGAGATATATCAGAAAGCCAGAGATATGAAATAGAACCAGAATTAGAATTTCACACAAAACTTCAATCACTCCTTAGCGTATAACAGACTCCAAGGAAGCTAAAACCCATTCCTCTGAACATACAACATCCATCTTGAACTAAACCTCACAAAGATATGCCCAAGTTACCGTCTTTCGAGTGCCTTTAATACACCACCAATCTCCCCACGGTTTCTAGATATCGACTCATCATATTAAAGTTACTTTGGAGAGGCTGTAAAACCTGTCAAATACTTCCCTACTGTTATGTGCTGGAGAGACACAAAAACAATGGGTAACAAGCCGCTGCATACATGGAAGTAACTGTTCCTTGTCACATGCAAGTGCTAGATTCCTTAGTCTGGGAGAAGTAGTTTATATACCCTCAAGCATGTCTGTTCCACATCAGAGTTATATTCACGGATGTTTAACATTATATGATAACGCTGCCGTTATGAGTCGAATAATTTTGGATGCTAATGAAGTTAATCTCACATTCCTTCAAATTACCAGCAATGTTACTGTTCACTGCGGAGCCTGGCAATCCTTACGAGACTTAGATTAAGTTAATTTTACGCGTTTCCGGGAAAGCTAATGTGTTTTCGTATTGCGACCTTACATATGACATTTCACTGAACGAACATGAGTGGGGACAGGTCAGTACCATATTCCATAGAATGCTAACAGGTCTTATGAGTCTCGACTTGGAAGACGAGAGGATTTTAGGTGACCCGTCAAGGGAATGATTCACAAGGAGCATTCTTAAGTATCCGGGAACTCTCCAGTCACTTTGACGTCATACTCCTTTCTTCCTGAGGTTCAGTTATCAACAGTACCGTCCAGGGAGCCTCTGAACACTAGAATTTGATAGGCTTTACCTCACGTCAAGGTCATATGCATCAGGTGAAATACTAGTAAATGCGTCTTCATGTTTAAGGGGTTAGTTAAGTCTTGTTTGAAATGGCCAGTAATCAAGGCTCTGCTGGTTTTTAAGTATTCATTTTTCACCTTAAATTTGTGAATTTCTCTCCTTTAATTTAGTGCTGTTTAAGGTTATGTTAATCATCGTGAGAATGTCCTGGTTATCGCGTGTATATGTATGTATCATGTACATATCTTGACCTGAATTACGGTCAACCCGAAAGGTTACGTTTTGAAAAAGTTGCTCTTGAAGATGTTCACATATGTACTTCCCTTTTTCTCTGTCCAAAGTTGAACATTATTGGTAAAAGACGACTAAGAATCTTATAAACTCATTAATATGAATAAATAAGAATGTCAATTTAGACCGTCATCTTCAGCCATCGCAATAAGAAATATATCACCGTAATAAGAAATACCTGTTAAGTTCGCGACGACTTACTGTTTCTCCCTCAAGGAACTAAGTCCTTATACACACTACTTCCGAAGACGAGACGGTACCGTGACAAAGACAGCTACTCTGCTGAGGAACATGTGTCCGTAGAATCAAGAAGAATATGGAGAAGCATCGTTGCTTTGAAAGAACAGTTCGCATGTTCGTTAAGAGAAGTACATGTTTCCGAAGGTACACGTATCGCGACGAGAACGAAGAAAGTGTTCCAGTTTTGCAGAGTGTATAAAAGAACAAAGTTGTGGGTATATGTTTATAAAAGCAAGGAGATGGTTCTTGAGGGGAGAGTGAGAGGTAGAATTTACTATAAGAAAAAATGGTAAAAATGATAGTTATGTGAAGTGCACAGTTAAGATGTATGGCAAAGATACCCTGAAAAGGTTATAGAATTTAAGTATTTGGGTTCATTGCTATGCAAACTCAGCACAAAGGAAGAGGCAAAAAGAGAGAGAGTTGTCCATAGGAAGGAGGAACTGTAATAGGGTCCTTGGGGAATATTATGAAAAGATAACATGACCATGAATACAAGAGGTCTTAGGAGTGACGTACCTCTACCAGCCCTTGGATGGACGTGGAATATACCAGACTCTCCTAGGATTCAGGCCGCTGAGATGACCCTGAGACTAGTGCTTACGGTGTTAGCTGATGGAACATACTACGTAAGGCTGGGTGTATTGCTGCAGGGTGTCACTGAGAGGGAGATATTTGCTTGTGATGTCTCAGGGAGGTTTAAGTGAAAAACTGGAATGGTTTAGTCAAATAAGGAGGATTCTGACGTGGGTAAAATATAATACACTATATATATCAATGCCAGGTAGAAGTAAGTCGACTGAAAGCAGCTAACATCCTATGAGGAGAAAGTGCGATATATACAAAGTGGATAGGATCTAGGAAGGTGTGAGGGGATAAAACATGCTAGGGAGGTGTGTTTGGTTCGGGGGGAAACCTGAGGACTTCCCTTCACTGAGAGGTAAGGGAGGGTTCCAAGGGGATACGAGGCGTCAGAGTTAGTTATGCAACTCCCAAACCCTCTTTATGGGGCACCTGCAACTTTAAGGCTGCACTGCATGCTGGAAAAGAGTAAGGTGGGCTCCTTTAGGGTCATGATATATTCTCGATGAGAGCGACTTTTTGCCTGTCGTGCTACGACATACATAACAGACGCGTCTGGGAAGAAATGATCGTGATTCTGAAGGTAACTTTTTGATTCTTAACGCATGAAAGAAAGAGTTCGAAGACCAGAAATAAGAACAAGAGAATAGTTCATGGTGTAGGGAAAGCATGTGAGCGCAGCTTCGTAACTCTGAAAGCAAGACCATCAGTCCTAACAGGGAGGTGAAGATGACTGAGGGTACCTCTTCTGTGCTCTAATCATTACAGGAGTACTTCCCAGGGCTTGCGTCTGCGGTCTACGACTATCAGATGACAGAACCCAATACACACAAGAGATCCAGGAAGGCTACAGTAAGCACTACGCCTGCTGGTCTTTCTATCTGTCCACAATTATCCCCTCATTAGCAAAGGGTTTCCAGTGAAGAGAAAAACGTTCCCTCTTTTCTATTCAGCTGTTAACAGACTTACATCATCGTTTACCTCAAGTTTGATCCTCTGTTTGTTTAGGATAAACATGAGTTCAGAAACTGTTGAAGCGGTGGTTCATGTTCGAGATCCCCCTGGCCCGGGTGGGGTATGATATTGTTTTGTGATCTGGTGGTAGAGTTAGCTGTTGACTTTATCTTTCCGACCGGCACAGAACCAGTGAGCGATTGGCTCCTGCCCTACCTCGCAAATTACCTGCTCTAGTCCTAGGCCCTATATTACCGTGTTTAGTCTTCATATATCTATATTAACGCTTGTCGTGAAACGCACGGCCCGTGTGGCCTCTTAAAGCTGCACTCATCGTTAGAAAAGGCCTAAAATATAGGATGTTTGACGAATTCCAGTACCCAAATAACGTTTCAGTAACGTTAATGATCTTTGTCAATTTCATTTTAACATATGTTACATACCTAATGCTAGGGAGCACTTTTATTAAAGAGATTACTTCAAGATCGTAGGGATGCATGAACCTGCTTATATTATCAGTGACTTAAATACTACACACACAACCCTTGGACAATCCTGAAGGAACTTCACAGACAGAAATATATTGAAACTGATAAGGTGCAATAGCGCAAACCTGGGGCCGAAAGGCCTGTAATATGATCTTAAGGAAATAGGAAAAACATAAACACTACCTACTTGTACAGTGCAAAGAAGGAACTCTACTTTGGTGGGAACCCACCTCTTGAGTTACTATCATACATTTAAAACTTGTGTATAAAATTTCATCACAACTTCCATTCATCCACTATTCCAAAACTTCAAAAGTTCTTCTTCGCATCTTTTCTAAAAAGATTCTTAGCTAGTTTCATATCATGGTCTCTAACTGCTCTACCTTTTTATTTCAAGCATAACTGTAAACTGGTGAAACTATCAAACTTGTTTAAAAACTTGAACACTGTGATCAAGATGCTTTTTAAGTGTTCTCTGGAACAAATGCTGAAACACATCACAAATACATTTGGTCAGAACTTAAAAAATACAAACTAATCCCATACATGAGGTCAAACTGGAGCAAAAGGATAATTAATTTTGGCCAAAGTAAAATATACACAATAACATAACAAACATAAGGAGCCCCTTTCAGTAGAAGACCTATTAATACAATTGATAAAAGATGGAAACAGATTAGAATTCACGCTGTAACTTTGTCTTCTCATTTTGACTATGAGTAAAATTTCCCACTTACTGATATCAAAATTCAATTGCCATCAGTATGCCCACTTTATCAATATATCTAAGTTTCTTTCTGCTTAAAAATGAAAACTTTTCCATCTTGGAAGCATGCGCTGGTACATCACACGATGTTTGAAGAAGAGGAAGAGTAGTCCCAACAATATTATATGGCTGTGAGGCATGGCCTACAGATAGAGTTGTGCTGAGGAGGGTGGATGTGCTGGAAGTTAAATGTTTAAGAACAGTATGTGGTAAGAGATGGTTTGATCGAATAAGTAACGAAAGGTTAAGAGAGACATGTAATAAAAAAGAATGTGGTTCCATTCGCTGTAAAGTCCACTCCCAGATGTCTTAAACTCTTTACTTCCTCCAATTTTTCTCCATTCAAACTTACATCCCAATTAACTTGTCTCTCAACCCTACTCAACCTAATAACCTTGCTTTTATTCACATTTACTCTAAACTCCCTCCTTTCACAGACTCTTCCAAACTCAGTCACCAGCTTCTACAGTTTCTCACCCAAATCAGCCACCAATACTGTAACATAGGCAAACTACAACTGACTCACTTCCCAGGCCCTCTCATCCCCAACAGACAGCATACTTGACCCTCTCTTCACTCACACCACTTCATGTGCCCTAGTTCAGCCCAGTGACAGCGTATCACCCCTCTACAGTCCCCTGCTCCAAGTTGCTCTGTCTCATAAAAGCCTTTCATCCTCCTGAATGTGCAAACTCCAATAACTTAAATAGCATGTCACCCCTTGTATACCCCATTGCTCCTATCTGCTGTATCCCATGCATGCCTTTCACCTTTCTAAATGCTCACACTCCAATAACTTAAAACCTCTTTCACTAATCTCTCTTTATTCATCTTGTCCATATGACTAAACAATTTTAGCAAACCCTGGTTAGCTCTCTTAATCATAATCCACTATTAACACACACATCTCTCTTACTCCATACTCATCAGCTCTTTTAATCATACTACACTTACTATACACTTACTATCACAAATCTCTCTTACTCCATCATTCCTTATATCATCAACCCTCTTCTCTCAACAAAGTGTCTTTATTCATTTCATTTCCAACACATCTATCCTCTTCTATTCTTTTCCATTCAGGGCCCAAGACTCACAACCATACATCAACATTGGGATAACTACAGTATACCATTAAACATACCCATCTTGGCCCTCACATACAGTGACTTCTCCCTCTAAACATCCTCAATGCACCATGGACCTTTACCTTTTCCATTCCTATGATTCACCTGAGCTCCTACAATTCCATTTACCTCAATTTTTACTACATCATCTCAAAAACTCTACTTCCTCCAGGTTCCTCCCAGTCGAGCTCATATATCCTTTCAAACACTTTCCCAAACTTGAAGACAACCTTATACAACTTTCTTATGTCTGCCACCAAAGCCATGTCATCTGCATACAGATACTAACTCACCTACCTAGCCCCACACCTCCAGCATGCTCCAGACCTGCCTCACTTTCTATGACCCTCATGTTTATCTCCCTAATTAACCCATCTATATACAGAGAGTGGTGAGAGCAAGTGAACTTGGAAAGGAGATTTGTGTGAGGAAGTACCGGGAGAGTTTGAGTGCAAAATGGAAAAAGGTGAGAGCAAATGGCATAAGGGGAGTAAGGGAGGAATGGGATGTATTTAGGAAAGCAGTGATGGCTTGCGCAAAAGATGCTTGTGGCATGAGAAAGGTGGGAGGTGGGTAGATTAGAAAGGGTAGTGAGTGGTGGGATGAAGAAGTAAGATTATTAGTGAAAGAGAAGAGAGA
>JAUUDZ010022699.1:0-11229 GCA_032361705.1 Panulirus versicolor | reverse complement strand
CAGCCAGTTGCCCTATTCACTCTTTCCCAGCCAGTTGCCCAATTCACTCTGTTTCCAGGCAGTTGCCCATTCACTCTTCTCAAACTAGTTGCCCCATTCACTCTGTCCCTAGCCAGTTGCCCAATCACTTTCCCTGGCAGTTGCCCCATTCACTCTCCACAGGCAGTTGCCCCATTAACTCTCCCCAGCCAGTTGCCCCATTCACTCTTTCACAGCCAGTTGCCCTATTCACTCTTTCCCAGCCAGTTGCCCAATTCACTCTGTTTCCAGGCAGTTGCCCATTCACTCTGTCCCCAGCCAGTCGCCCCACTCACTCTGCCCAAGGCAGTTGTCCTGTTCACTCTATCTCCATATAGTTGTCCCATTTACTCTATCCTAGCCAGTTGCTCCATTCAATGTCCCAACCAGTTGCCCCATTTACTCTCCCAGGCCAGTTGCCCCAGTCACTCTCTCCTCAGCCAAATGCCCTATTTACTCTGTTGCCCCATTCTCTCTACCCCAGGCCGTTCCCTAATTTGCTCTATTTCCAGGCAATTTCCCCATTCATTCTATTCCTAGTCAGTTGCCCCATTCACTCTATCCCCAGCCAGTTGCCTTACTCATTCTCTTCAGCCAGTTGCCCCATTCACTCTATCCCCAGCCAGTTGCCTTACTCATTCTCTCCAGCCAGTTGCGCCTTTCACTCTATCCCCAGGCACTTGCCCCATTTACTATCCTTAGCCAGTTGACCCATTCACTCTATCCCCAGGCACTTGCCCCATTCACTATCCTCAGCCAGTTGCCCTATTCACTCTATCCCCAGGCAGTTGTCCCATTCACTCTTCACAAGCTAGTTACCCCATTCACTCTGTCCCTATCCAGTTGCCCCATTACTTTCCCATGCAGTTGTCCCATTCACTCTATCCCCAGCCAATTGCCTCATTCACTGTCCCCAGCCAGTTGTCCCATTCATTCTTTTCCCAGCTAGTTGCCCCATTCATTCTCCCAGCCAGTTGCCCCATTCTCTCTGTCCCAAGCCAGTTGCCCCAGTCATTCTCTCCCCAGCCAAATGCCTATCTACTACGTCCCCAGCCAGTTGCCCCATTCACTCACGCTAGCCAGTTCCCCATTCACTCTGTCCCCAGCCAGTTACCCCATTCATTGTCCCCAGCCAGTTACCCCATTCACTGTCCCCAACCAGTTGCCCCATTCACTCCCGCCAGGTAGTTGCCCCATTCACTATCCCGAGCAGTTGCCCCATTCACTCGCTAGCCAGTTGTCCCATTCACTGTCCCAAGCTAGTTGTCCCATTCAGTCTATCCCCAGGCAGCTGCCCCATTCACTCTATCCTTATGCAGTTGTCCCATTATCTATATCCCAGCCAGTTGCCCCATTCACTCTCCCCTTCCAATTGCCCCATTTACACTGTCCCAAGCCAGCTGTCCCTTTCATTTTCTCCCCAGCCAAATGCCCCTCTCACCCTGTCGCTAGCCAGTTGCCCCATTTACCCTGTCACCAGCCAATCGCTCCATTCACTCTGAGCCCAGCCAGTTACCCCATTCATTGTCCCCAGCAAGTTATCCCATTCACACTGTTCCCAGCCTGTTGCCCCATTCACTCTATCGCCATGTAGTTACCCCATTCACTGTATCCCCAGGCAGTTGCCCCATTCACTATCCTCAGCCAGTTGCCCCATTCACTTTATCCCCAGGTAGTTGTCCCATTCACTCTTCCCAAGCTAGTTGCCACATTCACTGTCCCTAGCCAATTCCCCCTATCACTCTCCCAGGCAGTTGCCTTATTCCCTCTATCCCCAGCCAGTTGCCCCAATCACTCTGTCCCCTGCCAGTTGTCACACTCACTCTATCCCAGGTAGTTGCCCTATTCATTCTATCCCCATGCATTTGTCTCATTTCCTCTATCACCAGCCAGTTGCAACACCCACTGTATCCCAGGTAGTTGCCCTATTCACTCTATCCCCATTAGCTGTCCCATTTACTCTATCCCCAGCCAGTTGCCCCATTCATTGTCACATCCAGTTGCCCATTCATTCTGTCACATCCAGTTGCCCCATTTACTATGTCAAAAGCCAGTTGCCCCAGTCATTTTCTCCTTAGCCAAATGCCCTATTTACTGTCCTCGGCTAACTGCCCCATTCTCTCTGTCGCTAGCCAGTTGCCCCATTCACTTTGTCCCCACCCAGTTACCCCATTCATTGTCCCCAACCAGTTGCTCTATTCATTCTGTCCCCAGCCAATTACCCCATTCACTCTCGCCAGGTAGTTGCCCCATTCACTATCCTCAGGCAGTTGCCCCATTCATTCCCCAGCTAACTGCCCCGTTCATTCTATTCCTAGGCAGTTGCCCTATTCACTCTGTCCCCAGCCAGTTGCCCTAATCACACTATCCCCAGACAATTGCCCCATTCACTATGTCCCCAGCCACGTGCCCTATTCACTCTATTGCAGAAAGTTGCCCTTCACTCTGTCCCCAGGCACTTGCATCATTTACTCTATCCCCAGCCAGTTGCCCCACTCGCTCTATCCCAGGTAGTTGCACTGTTCACTATCCCCATGCAATTCTCCCATTTTCTCTATCCCATCCAGATGCACCATTCACTATCCCAAACAGTTGCCCCATTCACTCTATCCCCAACAATTGCCCTGCTCACTTAATCCCAGGTAGTTGCCCTATTCACTCTATCCCCATGCAGTTGTCCCATTTACTCTATCCCCAGCCAGTTACCTCATTCACTCTGTCCCATCCAGTTGCTCCATTTATCCTGTTGCAAGCCAGTTGCCTCAGTCATTCTTTCCCCAGCCAAATGCCAAATTTACTCTGTCCCCAGCCAGTTGCCCCATTCACTGTCTCTAGCCAGTTGCCCCGTTCAGTGTCCCCAGCCAGTTACCCCATTCATTGTCCCCAGCCATTTACCCCATTCACTGTCCTCAGCCAGCTGCCCCATCCACTCTATCGCCGGGTTTTTGCCCCATTCACTCAATGCCCTGGCAGTTGCCCCATTCATTGTCGCTAGCCAGTTGTCCCATTCACTCTATCCCTAGGTAGTAGCCCCATTCACTATGTCCCTAGCTAGTTGCCGCATTCACTCTATCCCAGTCAACTGCCCCATTCACTCGCCTCATCCAACTGCCCCATTCACTCTGCCGCCAGCCAGTTGCCCCTTTCACTCTGTCCCCAGCCAGTTGTCCCATTCACTCTGTCCCCAGCCTGTTACCCTATTCACTACGGCCAGGTAATTATCCCATTCACTATACCAGGGCAGTTGCCCCATGCACTGTCGCTAGCCAGTTGTCCCATTCACTGTCCCAAGCTATTTGCCCCATTCACTCTATCCCCAACCAGTTGCCCCATTCATTGTCCCCAATAACTCTGTCCCCAGGCCCTTGCCCCATTCATTCTGTCCTCAGATAGTTGTCCCATTACCCTATCACAAGCCGTTCCCCATTTAGTCTATTTCCAGGCAGTTCCTATTCACTCCGTCCCTAGTCAGTTGCCCCATTCACTCTGTCCCTAGTCAGTTGCCCTATTCACTCTGTCCCTAGTCAGTTACCCCATTCACTCTGTCCCTAGTCAGTTGCCCCATTCACTCTCCCCAGGCAGTTGCCCCATTCACCCTGTCCCCAGCTAGTTGCTACATTCATTCTGTCTCCAGGCATTTGCCACATTCACGGTCCCCAGCCAGTTGCCCCATTCACTGATCCCCATGCAGTTATCCCAGTCACTTTTCCCAAGCTAGTTGCCCCATTCACTCTGCCCTAGCCAGTTTCCCCAATCACTTTCCCAGGCAACTGCCCCATCCACTCTATCCACAACCAGATGATCTATTCACGATGTCCCCAGTCAGTTACCCCATTCACTCTCTCCCCAGCAAGTTACCCCATTCACTGTCCCCAGGCGGTTCCCCATTCACTGTCTCCAGCCAGTTGTCCCACTCACTCTATCCCAGGTAGTTGCCCTATTCACTATATCCCATGCAGTTGTCCCATTTGCTCTATCCCAGCCAGTTGCCCCATTCACTCTAACCCATCCACTTGCGCCACTCACTCTATCCCAGGGAGCTGCCCTATTCTCTCTAATCCCAAGCAATTGTCCCATTTACTCTATCCCAGCCAGTTTCCCCATTCACTGTCCCATCCAGTTGCCCCATTCACTCTGTCCCTACGCAGTTGCCCCAGTCATTCTCTCCCCAGCCAAATGCCATATTTACTCTGTCCACAGCTAGTTGCCCTATTCACTCTATCCCCAGGCAGTTGTCCTATTCACTCTTCCCAAGCTAGTTGCCCCATTCATTGTCTCTAGCCAGGTGCCCCATCACTATCCCAGGCAGTTGTCCCATTCACTCTATCCCTAGCTAGTTCCCCGTTCACTCCCTAGGTAGTTGCCCCATTCACTCTGTCCCTAGACAGTTGTCCCACTCACTCTATCCCAGGTAATAGCCCTATTCACTCTATCCCCATGCAGTTGTCCCATTTACTCTACCCCACGTTGCCCCATTCATTCTATCCCATCCAGTTGCCCCCTTCACTCTGCCCCCAGCGAGTTGTCCCTTTCACTCTTTCCGAAGCCAGTTGCTCCCTTCACCCTGTCCCCAGGCAGGTGCCCCATTCACAGTCCCCAGCCAGTTGCCCCATTCACTCGCTAGCCAGTTGCCAAATTCACTGTCCTCAGCTAGTTACCCCATTCATTGTCCCCAGCCCTTTACCCCATTCACTCTGTCCTCAGCCAGGTAGTTTACCCATTCACTCTATCCCCGGGCAGTTGCCCCATTCACTGTCGATAGGCAGTTGTCCAATTCACTGAACCAAGCCAGTAGCCCCATTCAATGTCCCCAGCTAGTTGCCACATTCACTCTATCCCCAAGCAGCAGTTGCCCCATTTACTCTGTCCCTAGCCAGTTGACCCATTTACTCTATCCCCAGGCAGTTGCCTCATTCACTTTGTCCCCAGCCACTTGCCCAATTAACTCTATCCCAAGAAGCTGCCCTTCACTTTGTTCCCAGGCAGTTGCCCCATTCACTCTGTCCCTAGGCAGGTGCCCCACTCACTCTATCCCAGGTAGTTGCCCTATTCACTCTATCTTCATGCAGTTGTCCCATTTACTATATCTCCAACCAGTTGCCCGATTTACTCAGCCCCAAACCAGTTCCCCAAGTCATTCTCTCCAGCCAAATGCGCTACTCTGTCGCCAGCTAGTTGCCCCATTTAATCTGTCACCAGACAGTTGCCCACTCACTATCCCAGGTAGTTGCCCTATTCATTCTATCCCCATGCAGTTGTCCCATTCATTCTCGCCAGCCCCATTCATTCTGTCTCATCCAGTTGCCCCATTTACTCGGTCAAAAGCCAGTTGCCCGTCATTCTCTCCCCAGGCAAATGCCCTTTTTATTCTCTCCCTAAGTTGCCCCATCCACTCTCGCTATCCAATTGCCCCATTCACACTGTACCCAGCCAGTTACCTTATTCATTGTCCTCAGCCGGTTACCCCATTCACTCTGTCCCCAGCCCGTTGCCCCATTCACTCTATCGCCAGGTAGTTGTCCCGTTCACTCTATCCCTAGGCAGTTGTCCCATTCACTGTCCCCAGCCAGTTGCCCCATTTACTCTATACCCAGGCAGTTGTTCCATTCAATCTTCCTAATCTAGTTGCCCTATTCATTCTGCCCCTAGCCAGTTGCCCCAACCACTTTCCCAGGCAGTTGCCCCATTCCCTCTATCCGCAGCCAGTTGCCATATTCACTCTGCCCCCAGCCAGTTACCCCATTCACTCTATCACCAGTTAGTTGCCCCATTCATTGTCCCCAGGCTGTTCCCCCATTCACACCATCCCCAGGAGGTTTCCCCAGTTCACTCTGTCCCCAGCCACTCATTCTGTCCACAGACAGCTGCCCCATTTATTCTCCCCCTCCAGTAGCGCTATTCACTCTGGCCCCAGGCCGTTGCCCCATTCATTCTGTCCTCAGCTAGATGCCCCATTCCCTCTATCGCAGGCAGCTCCTCCACTTACTCTATTCCCAGGCAATTGCCGAATTCACCCAGTCCCTAGTCAGTTACCCCATTCACTCTATCCCCAGCCAGTTACCCTACTCTCTACCCAGCTAGTGCCAGTGGCTCCATTCACTCTATCCCAATGCACCTGCCCCATTCACTATCCCCGCCGGTTGCCCTATTCACTCTATCCCCAGGCAGTTGTCCCATTCACTCTTCCCAAGCTAGTTTCCCCATTCACTCTGTCCCTTAGCCAGTTGCCCAAATCACTTTCCCAGGCAGGTGCCCCATTCACTCTATAAAGAGCCAGTTGATTCATTCACTCTACCCCAAGCCAGTTGCCCCATTCACTTTCCCCAGGCAGTTGCCCCATTCACTCTGTCCCTAGCCAGTTGCCCCACTCACTATATCTAAAGTAGTTGCCCTGTTCACTGTATCCCTATGCAGTTGTCCCGTTTACTCTGTTCCAAGCCAGTTGCCCCATTTACTGTCCCATCCAGTTGCCCCATTCACTGTCCCCAGCCAGATGCCCCATTCTATCCCAGGTAGTTGCCCTATTCACTGTATCCCCATGCAGTTGTCCCATTTACTCTCCAATCCAGTTGTCCCATTCACTCTGTCCCCAGCCAGTTACGCCACTCATTCTACGCCAGGTAGTTGCCCAATTCACTCTATCTCAGCCAGTTGCCCCATTCACTGTCCCATCCAGCTGCCCCATTCATTGTCCCCAGCCAGTTACCCCATTAATTGTCCCCAGCCAGTTACCCCATTCACTGTCCCTAATTAGTTGCCCAATTTACTCTATCGCCAGGTGCTTGCCCCATTTACTCTATCCTCGGGCAGTTGGCCCATTCACTGTCGCTAGCTAGTTCTACCATTCACTGTCCCAAGCCAGTTGCCCCATTCACTCTATCCCTTGGCATTTACCCATTCACTCTGTCCCTAGCTACTTGCCGCATTCCCTATCCCTAGGTAGTTGACCCAATCACTCTGTCTCCAGCCAGTTGCCTCATTTACTCTATCGCCAGGTGCTTGCCCTATTCACTCTATCCTCAGACAGTTAACCCATTCACTATATCCACATGCCGTTTTCCCATTTACTCTATCCCCAACCAGTTGCCCCATTCACTATGTCCCCAGCCAGATGCCCCACTCTATCCCAGGTAATTGCCCTATTCACTGTATCCCCATGCAGTTGTCCCATTTACTCTCCAATCCAGTTGTCCCATTCACTCTTTCCCCGGCCAGTTGCCCCACTCATTCGATCCCAGGTAATTGCTCTATTCACTCTTATCCCTACGCAGTTGTCCCATTTACTCTATCCCCATCCAGTTGCTGCATTCACTGTCCCATCCAGTTGCCCCATTTACAGTCCGAAGCCAGCTGCCCCAGTCATTCTCTACTCAGCCAAATGCCCTATTTACTGTCCACAGACAGTTGCCCCATTCACTCTGTCTCTAGCCAGTTGCTCCATTCACTTTCCCCAGCCAGTTACCCCATTCACTGTCCCCAGCCAGTTAACCCATTCACTGTGTCTCCAGCCAGTTGCCCCATTCACTCTATCATTAGGCAGTTGCCCCATTCACTTTGTCCCCAGCCAATTTCCCCATTCACTATATCCCAGGCAGTTGCCCCATTCACTGCCCACAGCCACTTCCCCATTCCCTCTATCCCAGGAAATTGCCCTTCACTCTGTTCCCAGGCAGTTGAGCAATTCACCCTGTCCCCAGCCAGTTGAGCCACTTACTGTATCCCAGGTAGTTGCCCTATTCACTCTATCCCCATGCAGCTGTCCCATTTCCTCTATCCCCAGTCAATTGCCCCATTCACTTTCCCCATCCAATTGCCCCATTTACTATGTCACAAGCCAGTTGTCCCAGTCATTCTCTCCCCAGCTAAATGCCCCACTGACTCTGTCGCCAGCCAGTTCCCTCATTTACAATGACACCAGCTAGTTGCCCCATTCACTTTTGTCGCCAGCCAGTTGCCCCATTCACTCTCTCCCCAGGCAGTTACCCCATTCCTTGTCCCCAGCCAGTTACCCCATTCACTCTGTACCCAGCCTGTTGCCCTATTAACTATCGCCAGGTAGTTGCCTCATTCGCTCTATTGCTAGGCAGTTGGCCCATTCACTCTATCCCCAGGCAGTTGCCCCATTCACTTCGTCCCCGGCTAGTAGCCCCATTCGCTCTATCCCCAGACAGTTGCCCCCTTCACTCTGTCCCCAGCGTTGCCCCATTCACTCTCCCCATCCAATTGCCCCATTTACTCTGTCCTAAGCCAGTTGCCCCAGTCATTCTCTCCCTAACCAAATGCCCTATTTACTTTGTCCCTAGCCAGTTGCCCCATTCACTCTGTCTAGCCAGTTGCCCCGTTCACCGTGTCATCAGCCAGTTGCCCCATTCATTGTCCCCAGCCAGTTACCCCATTCACTGTCCCCAGCCAGTTACCCCATTCACTCTGTCCCCAGCTAGTTGCCCCATTCCCCCTATCTCCAGGCAGTTGTCCCATCCACTTACCAAGCTGGTTGCCCCATTCACTCTGTCCCTAGCCAGTTGGACCTATCACCTTCCTAAGCAGTTTCCCAGTTCACTCTGTCTCATGCCAGTTACCCTATTCACTCTGTCCCCAGCTAGTTACCCCATTCCCTGTCCCCAGCCAGTTACCCCATTCACTCTGTCCCCAGCCAGTCACCCCATTCACTGTGCCCCCAGCTAGTTGACCCATTCCCCTATCCCCAGGCAGTTGTCCCATTCACTTCCTAAGCTAGTTGCCCCATTCACTCTGTCCCTAGCCAGTTGCTCCTATCACCTTCCCAAGCAGTAGCCCAATTCACTCTGTCCCAAGCCAATTGCCCTATTCATTCTGTCCCCAGCTAGTTGCCCCATTCACTTTCCCAGCCAGTTGCCCCATTCACTCTGTCACAGGCAGTTGCCCATTCACTCTGTCCCCAGCCAATTGCCCTACTCACTCTATCCCAGGTAGCTGCCCTGTTCACTCTATGCCAATGTAGTTGTCCCATTTACTCTATCCCCAGCTAGTTGCCCCATTCAGTCCCATCCAGTTGCCCCACTTACTCTTCCTAGCCAGTTGCCCCAGTCATTTTCTCCCCAGCCAAATGCCCTATTTACTCTGTCCCCTGGCAGTTGCCCCATTCACCCTGTCTTTAGCCAGTGGCCCCATTTGCTCTGTCCCAGCCAATTACCCCATTCACTGTCCCCAGCCAGTTACCCCATTCACTCTGTCTCCAGCCAGTTGCCCCATTTACTCCCCGGACAGTTGCCCCATTCGCTGTCCCCAGCCAGTTGCCCTATTCATTGTCCCCAGTCAGTTACCCATTCACTCTGTCCCCAGCCTGGTGCCCCATTTACTCTGTCCCAAGCCTGTTTTTCCATTCACTGTGTCCCCAGCCAATTGCCTTATACACTAATCCACAGGCAGTAGCCCCATTCACTGTTTCCGCAGGCAATTGCCCCATTCACTCCCCAGCCAGTTGCCCCATTAATTGTCTCTAGCCAGTTGCCCATTTACTCAGTCCCCAGCCTGTTGCCCCATTTACCCTGTCCCAAGCCTGTTGTTCCGTTCACTTTGTCCCCAGCCAGTTGTCCCATACACTTAATATACAGGCAGTTGCCCCATTCACTCTGTCCCCAGACAGTTGCCCCATTCACTGTCGCCACCCTGTTGGCCCATGCACTCTGTTTCCAGCCATTTGCCTCGCTAATTCTGCCCCTAAGCAGTTGTCCTATTCACTGTGTTCCAACCAGTTGCCCCATTCACTCCCAAACCAGTTGCCCTATTCACTGTCCTAAACCAGTTATCCTATTCACTTTACCCCAGCTAGATGCCCCATTCACTCCGTCCCCAGTCAGTTTCCCAATTCACTCTGTCCCATGCCATTTGTCCCAATCACTATGTCCCCACCCAGCTGCCTCATTCACTCTGTCCCTACCTAGTTGCCCATCCGCTATCCCCAGCCAGTTGCCCCTTTCTCTGTCCCCAGCCAGTTGCCCCATTCGCCCAGTCCCCAGCTAGTTGCCCATTCACTTTCTCCCCAGCCAGTTGCTCCATTATTGTCCCCAGCCGGCTGCCTTATTTACTCCGTCCCCAGCCAGTTCTTCCATTCACTCTGTCCCCAGCTAGTTGCACCATTACTGTCCACAGCCAGTTGTCCCATTCCCTCTGCCCCCAACCATCTGCTCTTTTCAGCGTCCCCAGCCAGTTGCCCCATTCACTATGTCCCAGGCCAATTTCCCCATTCACTTTGTCCTTAGGTAGTTGCTCCTTTCACTGTCCCCAGTTAGTTGCCCCATTCACTCTGTCCCTAGGTAGTTGCCCCTTTCACTGTCCCCAGTTAGTTGCCCCATTCACTCTGTCCCCTGCTAGGTGCTCCATTCACTCTGTTCCCAGACAGTTGCCCCATTCACTCTGTCTCCAGCAAATTTTCCCATTCATTCTGTCCTCAGCTAGTTGCCCCATTCACTAGTTGTCCCATTCAATCTGTCCGAAGCCAGTTGCTCCATTCATTCTGTCTTCAGCCAGTTTTCCCATTCACTATGTCCTCAGCTAGTTGCTCCATTCACTCTGTCCCCAGCCAGTTGTCCCATACACTGTCCCCAGCTAGTTACCCCATTCACTCTATCCCCAGCCAGTTGTCGCATTCACTGTCCCCAGATAGTTGCCCCGTTCACTCTCCCCAGCCAGTTGCCCCATTCTCTCTGTCCCCAGCTAGTTGTTCCATCCACTCTATCCCCAGCCATTTGTCCCATTCATTCCGTCCCAAGCCAGTTGCCCCATTCACTCTACCTCCAGGCAGTTGCCCCCTTCACTCTATCCCCAGCCAGTTGCCCCATTTACTCTATCCTCATGTCCACTATTGTGTTCCCAACCATGTTCCTCGTTCATCCTCTCCCTAACCATGTTCCTTACTCACTCTGTACCCAGCCATGTCCCTGACTCACTATGTCCTCTAGTGACATCAACCACGTCCCTCACTCCATCTCCAACCATGTCCCTCCCATCTCACTCCACAACAGTGTAACTCACAGTCCCTCACTCATTTAGTCCCCTACCAACCATGTCACCTCCCGTCGCGTCGCCCCTGTCTCCTACCACACCCCCCCCCCCCCAACTGACCACACTCTACGTCTGTGTTTGCCACAGCTGAGTCGTAACCGAGGGGCGCGCCAAGACCTGGAGCATGACACCATGAACCAGAACCACGCCCTAACCATCGACCACACC
>JAUUDZ010022677.1:0-11230 GCA_032361705.1 Panulirus versicolor | reverse complement strand
TCTGCTAAATGCACTCTCAGGTATCTATAATTCTTCACTTCCTCCAGTTCTTTTCCATTCAAACTTACCTCCCAATTGACTTGTCTCTCAATCCTACTGTACCTAATAACCCTGCTCTTTTTCACATTTACTCTCAGCTTTCTTCTTTCACCTACTTTACTAAACTCAGTCACAAGCTTCTGCAGTTTCTCACCCGAATCAGCCTCCAGCGCTGTATCATCAGCGAACAACGAAACTGACTCACTTCCAAAGCCCTCTCATCTACAACAGACTGCATACTTGCCACTTTCTCCAAAACTCTTGCATTCACCTCCCTAACAACCCTATCCATAAATGAATTAAATAACCATGGAGACATCACCCACCCCTGCCGCAAACCGACATTCACTGGAAACCAGTGACTTTCCTCTCTTCCTACTCGTACACATGCCTTACATCCTCGATAAAAACTTTTCATTCCTTCTAGCAACTTACCTACCACATCATGTACTCTTAATACCTTCCGTAGAGCATGTCTATCATCTCTATCATATGCCTTCTCCAGATCCATAAATGATATATACAAATCCATTTGTTTTTCTAATTATCTCTCACATACATTCTTCAAAACAAACACCTGATCCACACATCTACCACTTCTAAAACCACACTGCCCCTCCCCAATCTGATGCTCTGTCCATGCCTTTACCCTCTCAATCAATACCCTCCCATATAATTTCCCTGGAATTCTAAACAAACTTATACTTGTGTAAATTGAACAGTCACCTTTGTCCCCTTTGCCTTTGTAAAATGGCACTATGCATGCATTCCGCCAGTCTTCAGGCACTTCACCAAGGTCCATACATACAATGAATATCCTCACCAACCAGTCAACAATACAATCACCCCCTATTTTGATAAATTCCACTGCAATACCATCCAAACTCGCCGCCTTGCCGGCTTCCATCTTCCGCAAAGCTTTCCCTACCTCCTCTTTGTTTACCAAATCAATCTCCCTGACCCTCTCACTTTGCACACTACCTCGATGCAAAACACCTATATCTGCCACTCTATCATCTAACAAATTCAACAAACCCTCAAAATACTCACTCCATCTCCTTCTCACATAATCTCTTCTTGTTATTACCTCCCCATTAGCCCCCTTCACCGATGTTCCCATTTGTTCTCTTGTCTTGCGCGCTTTATTTACCTCCTGCAAAAACATTTTTTTATTTTTAAAAACTAATTATACTCCCTTGCCCTAACTCTTATTTGCCCTCTTTTTCACCTCTTGCACCTTTCTCTTGTCCACCTGCCTCTTTCTTTTATACATCTCCCAGTCATTTGCACTATTTCCCGGCAAAACTCGTCCAAATGCCCCTCTCTTCTCTTTCACTTATAATCTCACTACATCCCACCACTCTACCCTTTCTAACCGGCCCACCTCCCACGCTTCTCATGCCACAAGCATCTTTTGCGCAAGCCATCACAGCTTCCCTAAATACATCCCATTCCTCCCCCACTCCCCTTACGTCCTTTGCTCTCACCTTTTTCCATCCTGCACTCAGTCTCTCCTGGTACTTCCTCAAACAAGTCTCCTTCCCAAGTTCACTTACTCTCACCACTCTCTTGACAAAAAATATTATGGACATGTCATGAAAAATCTAAAACAATTCAATAAAACAAAAGCAGCTAATCAGGCTTAGGAAATCAGATCAAAGAATTACAAAGTACAATGTGAGGATAGGGAAGAGCTACATGAAAAGTCCTATCACCAATGAGATGAAATGCTGAAAGGTCTTGAGCCAAACAAGGTTCACAGTCCAATTGAAATTTCATCATATGTGCTAAATATGTGTGCAGTTACAATACAAAAACTTCTTGAAATACTATTCAAGATGTTTCTGCAAGAAGGCAAAGTGCCAAAGGAGTAGAAAAGAACAAAGATTATACATATCTATAAGATAGGAGACCAGGAATAGGCAATGAACTGCATACCAGTCTCTCTGATGAAGGTTGTCTGTAAAGTTCTGTCACAGATAATCAAAAGGATAATGACCTACTATAGAGAAATTACCTAAGAGATGCCACAGTCTTAGGAAAGGGAGGACATCTGTAATGATCCTCTTAGATTTCTGTGAAAGTGACCCCAGTATTGGACAAAAGGGTAGGCTGGGTGGACTATTTGTATCCAAAGTGCCAAAACACAGTAAAGATACATGTCAAAGGAGCCTTCCTCAAACAGATTACAGTGACTGCAAGGTTCTATTCTGGGACCAATACTCTTCTTCAATAGAAAGTATAAATCTATATGAATGACTTAACAGAAAGCATGAATTCCTACCTCAATATGTTCAAAAGGGATGAGGAAAATGAAAAGCAGGAGGATTTCAATAACTTAAAAGGAAACCTTGAAAGACTCCAAAGTTGGTGTAATACTACGTTCAATCTGATAATTACGTTCAATTGAGTAAATGTAAAATAATGAGATGGGTAGCAACAAAAGGCATCACTAACATGCAGGAAACAGGAAGCATGAATCAGTGTGCAAGAAAGAATTGGGACTCAACATCCCTAAACTCTTGTCAGAATCCAACCTTAGGAGAATAATCACGGAAACCAACTGTGTGCTGACAAATAAAATAATTACATTCAAGCTCATGTTTAAGAAAATATGCAGCTTGCTGTTCACATCTTACATTAGACCAAAACCAAAACATGTTTGCAAGTTTGATAACTACAGTATACCTAATAAAGAAAGTTTAAAGGACAGCAACAAAAAGGATTAAGATAGCTGAGTTTACAGGGAAAGGCAAGAGGTCATAAATTCACCCAACATGGCAGTGAGAAGAGACAGGGGTGACCTGATCAAAACCTTTAAGTTTTCCATAAAAACTCACGACAAAGACAGGGAATAGTTCTTTGAGTGATGTAAAGGACAGAACAAACCATAAAGCAAAAAACTTCAGAAAAATATGAAAAAAACTTTAATAACACGAGTTGTGGATGAAAAAAAAAATACAGAAGAGATGATTAAGGTAGGTAGCATACAGAAATTCAAAAAGGTGTCTGACAGGAAAGAATGTTCAAGAGTTTGGGACTCATGATTGTCAAACTCCCTCCCTGAACAGTAAAATCAGATACGAATAGGTAGGGTATATCATGTAAGACATTATACCATAAACTGACCTCTGCAAATCTGGGATTCATATCCATTTATCACAAGTGGATTAAATACTCCTTGCAGAACTTTCAGTGCACCTCCAACTTTTGCACAATATAAAAATATCATCAAAGATAGTTCCAATGTAATTTGAAATGATCATTATGACATGCTGCCTTGGTAGGGCTGGTAAGCAAGACAGAGAGACAAATTTCCTGACAACTATGGTAGCCCCACTTAATAGTCATTTCCTTCAAAATATGAAAGCAGTATAACATCTAATGAGGCAAATGACAGGATATGTCACTAACAATCACCATATTGAAATACCATGAAAGCAAGGATACCAAAGAGAGACCTAACCAATGCCTCTCTATCATCTCAACTCAATGTCATCTCATTCATGTAAAACCATACACATAAAAACATTAAATAACTTTGTTGAGCTCACACACTCTTGATGCAATCCAACATTGATCTAAAACCATTCACTCATACCATTACTTGCCTTCATACATGCACTATCATTACAGCGAAACTCTTAACAGCATTCAGAAGATTTCTATGCAAACAGTATGGTGAAAAATGCCAACAGCACTTTTTTATTCACTTTATCATGTGCCTTTTATGCTTAAGTCCATAAATGCTGCATACTCTTCTGTTTCTCTAAAACTTGTCATTAATTCATAAGAATCTACTGTCTTACCTGTATGAGAAAGTACCTAATTTCATATGTTAAACAAAGCTTCCACATAAAACAAAGTTTTAAGTGCTCTAGAAGAATAATGACCTACTTTTTTGGTTCCTGCAAAGTAACCAATAGCCAGTGTCATGCATACCTTATACAAAAAGTTTTAAAATGTTAAACTAATGACACTATGGGACTGTTTTGAAAAAATTTACTTACAACGGTTTCCAGTCTAAAGAATACCTAATCAAAAAGATCATCAAGTGGGTGACTTGATGTATAAATCTTAACTTCCTTTCCTGTGACTGGTACATTATGTAATGGAATACTTGAGCATCCAGCATCTTCCTTGGTGGAAGAGACTGTTTGAGATACACTATCTGGATCATCATGATCATGACCTTCATACTGACAAGAAGATGCCATAGCATTGGGAGAGCTACTTCGTAAAACTGGTGAAAGACTGGTTGTATCTGATTCTGTGTCTCTTGCTGGAGATGTGGGAGGGGGACTGGAGCTGTCCTCCTTAGAAAGAGTTTGCAGCATAAACTGTTGATAGTATATTTGATCCCTGAGGAACAGAAATGAATATTGTTCTCTTATTTGGTACATAATATGGGCACATATTATGGGAACTATAGATCTTAAGTCTAGTTTACACATATTGAACAGTAAATCTTAAACTTAAAAATAAAAATAAGGAGCTCTAAAAGTCACAAACAATAGAGAGTTAACAGTCAGCGATTTCATGGTATATACTGAAGACTTATCTGTCAAACGAGGAAAAAACTACGATGCACTCTTCAAGTAAAGGCATACTTTAATCTTTCTTTTTCTTTTATTTCTTATTTCATACAAGTTTCCTACATCTGCACTGTACATGATTACTAGATAGAGGATGCGAGCTAATGAGGCCATATCTCTGTCTGTTCCTGATGCCATCTCATTAATGTGGGTATTGATAACATCCCACCTCAACATACTCAGCACTCAATTCTTTGCAGAAGCACTAGACAGCTCACACTCAAACCACTGCATAACTAACCACAAGCAGTAAGAAGAAATAAAAAGCTTAACCCTGCCTCACAATTCAGTAACATCTACTCAAAGAGTTCTACCTAATGTGTTTACTAAAAGTTCTAACCAACTTCTTCCAGCAAATGCTCCAACCTAATGTTCCAACCAACTACTTCTACCTAATGTGTTTACTAAAAATTCTAACCAACTACTTCTAGCTAATGCTCCAACTTAATGTTCCTTCTGACTTCTTCTAACTAATGTGTCTACCTAATTTTTCAACCTAATACTCCTGTCTAATTTTCCTATAAACAAACTACTTCTATCAATTGCTCCAACCATTTTGCCAAAAGAATGTGCTGAGTGAGTGAAGTGTTGTCAAGTGTTATGCAAGAGAAAGAAAGATTGTATAATTGTGTACAGAATGCTAGTAGTCCATGTGTAGATGAGGCAGAAAGAAAAGAAAGCTGCTTGAGTCAGAGAAGTACAACTTGACAAGTAATGAAGTGCTCGCTTGCTACACAGAGGTCACCAACCTTCCCAATACCCAGGTGGGTAGTACCAGTAACATACCTCCCTAGTCAGTGGCTTCCAACCAACTATTACCGACAAGGACTGTGTTTATCCCTAAAAATATGGCACTTTACATTTGAGGTAAGCCATAGATTTCAAAATATCAAGATATATGCATTATGCATCACAATGCATAATATTGTATTCATTTATTTATCATACTTGATCACCATTTCCCGCATCAGTAACATACCTCCCTGGTCAGTGGCTTCCAACCAACTAGACAGATATTACAATGTTTGAATGGTAATCATGAGCTGGCAATAAATGGCTGCTTATCAATCTTTAAATCAACCCTTTAATTTGTTTTCATTTGTTTCAGAGTTTGTTCATCATTATAAGGAGCATAAACTCTGTTGCCCTTGAACAAGCTGATGCCTTTCTGCAAGCATTACACAATACTATAATTTTCTTTTCATTATTTCTCCAGCCATAAAAACGTTCTGAGAAAAATCAATAACCATATATGGAAACTTTATGATTTTGCCTTCATAATTTTTTTTTAAAGTAACTATTACCATTTTCATATTTTACTGGAGAATTCACACTCCTTTAAATGTAGCTGGAAATTGATTCTACACCCAAAAAGTTAAAAATGTCATTTCAATTTCTTATAAACTTCATGTTTCATCACTAGCATTCTCCTGATCTTGTATAACATGCTTTCACTCCTTACACACACATCTCTTATATTCTTATTCACTTCCTTCCATAACTGTTAATTCTTCTCATTAAATTCTAATTAATTTTTCTTCAAAGATCATCTGCTTCTCTTTTACCAATATATATCATCCTTTTTAACTCTAATTCTGGGCTTCATTTTCTACAGTCTTTCTTCTCCATTCATCACTATCTTCTGGAAAATTCAACTTCATAACACTTTTTCCTCCACCAATGTTCACAGATCATTCCAGCACCCTATACTGATGTACTACACACTTCCCTGGCATACTTCAGTACAGACTGCCTCCAAATCACCTCACGTTCACTTTAAACAGTTTCACAATTCTCAGCTCTCTTCTAAATCATGCTCAAAGGTATACATCACCCTTTCACTCCTCAACATTTCTAATATCATCCTTCTCATTTGCCTCTCTAGATCTTTCTTCTCATGACCAGGTGCATAAGCACCAATAATCACCCATCTCTCTCCATCCACTTTCAGTTTTACCCACATCAATTTAAAATTTACTTTCTTACACTCAATCACATACTCCCACAACTCCTTCTTCAGGAGTAGTGCTACTCCTTCCTTAGTTCTGGTCCTCTCACCAGCCACTGACTGACTCCCAAGACATTCCTAAACCACTCTTCCCCTTTACCCTTGAGCTTCATTTCACTCAGAGGCAAAATATCCAAGATTCCTTTCCTAAAACATAAAACCTAGCTCTCCTCTTTTCTAATCTTTGTTACATCCACACAAATTTAGACACCCTCGACTGAGCATTCGAGGAGGATGACCACTCCTCGCTTGACTCCTTCTTCTGTTTCCCTTTTTAGAAACTGAAATACTAGGAGGAGAGGGTTTCCAGTCCCCTTTAGTCGCCTTCTACGACACACAGGATCGATGTGCTGTTAATGGATTGTACCAGGGCATATGAGGCATCTGGGGTAAACCATGGGAAAATCCATGGGGCCTGGATGTGGAAAGGGAGCTGTGGTTTCAGTGCATTACAGATGACAGCTAGAGACTGAGTGTGAATGAATGTGGCCTTTTTTGTCTGTTCATGGCACAACCTCACTAGAGGGGGGGAGGGGGAATGCTATTTCATGTGCAGCAGGGGTGGTGACGGGAATGGATGAAGGCAGCATATATGAATATGTACATGTGTATATATGTATGTCTGTGTATGTATATTTATGTATATGGAGAAATGTATATGTATGTATATGTGCGTGCGAGGGCATTTATGTATATACATGTGTATGTGGGTGGGGTGGACCCTTCCTCGTCTGTTTCCTTGTGCTACCTTGCTGACAAGGGAGACGGCGGTTAAGTATAATAAAAAAAATATATATACATGGGCGTTTATGTATATATTTGTGCATATGAGTGGATGGACCATTCTGTATCTGTTTCATGGCACTACCTTACTGATGCAGGAAAGAGTGATTAAGTATAATAATAATAAAAATATATTACAGTCAGTCTTCAATAGGACCAGCCTGTAGGAAGAAATCTGTCAGAATAAAGCATTCCACCTATTTCATTTGAAAAGTTAAGTCAGAGTGGAGAAAACCAGGGTGGTGTGCAGAAAGGAAGAAACCAATGAAGAGCTATTTGCAATTGAAATCCTGCATGTTCTTTATCTATCTATTCATTTACAGACAGTCAAGAGGGGAAATACAGACTTAGACATATTCTGAGACAAAAGAAAATTTTACTGGACTCAATGGCTAGAATCTCATGAACAGAAGTGTTGAACATAGAAAACAGTGGCATTATATACTTACTCTTCTACTAATCTGGACACAACCCCAGAAACTTTATGTCTTGAGTCATCAGTCCAGATTAATTCAGGATTCTCATGCTGGGCTTCATACATATGAACTGCTGTGGCTGGTGAGTCACGCATCTGATCTACTAATACAGTAGGAAGGATCTTGAGGAGAATAAGTCTGACACGTGGTCCAACTAGCTTGTCACAAGTCATCTTACCCATGAGCTCTGCTGTTTTCTCTCGTACATCAGCATCATCAGAAGAGCAAAAAATATTGAGGAGATACATGACAGCACCTGATAAACAAAAGAAAAGAAAAATCACAAAATGGATTTATATCTATGCTCAACAAAAACATTCATGAGCAATATCTACCTAGAGTACTACCTAAAATCAATGTAAGTAACCCTGTAATTTTCAAGATAAATCTAGTTTCTGCTTTTTGAAAAACCTAAAAGTCATTAAGCAATTCACTGATCACATTTGACACTACCTTAGATGAATCCCTTTCAAGTTCAGTACCATGTTCTAAGAAATGTTTAGAATATGTCACTTCAATTATATGCTGAACTGAAAAGTTTGAAAGAAAGTTCAACCAGAGTAACCAGGTCTGAGTATATTAACTCATATGAATAATAAAAAATTCATCATAAATGTATCAATTAAGACCATTAATCATTTCACTACTAATGATCCATATCCTGCTAGGGATCCTTCTGCTAGTTCACTGTGGCTAACCTCAATACCCAATAAATGTTGAATTCCTGCACTTATTGCAAATGTGCAAAGTAGTGTGCTATCAACCTGATTAATACTCACAGTGTTTTTTTACAGCAGATGTCTACATTTAGTCTTCTAGAATCAGCATTTATCAAAATGTCACAGCATAGTGTAGGACAACGGTGTGCTCACATACCAATGGAAGAAACCCGATTAATGTTAGCTGACACAGCACAGGCAACTGAAGTCCTAATTGAGACCATCTCGTTAATGCTCTACATGTATATGCCTAAGTCTAAGCCAGGAACACACACACTTTATTGACCTACCCTTAGAGGTGGAGGAACAGCTTGACCCCCTGCAGCCTGTAACTGTTTTCAGTCATGAACACTAACCACTAAACAACAGAGGTCCATAATCAATTGATGCAACTGATTCTGATGAACTGAGTACGACGGTAACGGTGATTAGAGAAAAGAAAGTGATAGCTAGAGTGAGAATACCGAAGGCCTCTTACCAGACAGCCATGCACAACCTATATCATACAGATTGAGCATCCCTAATCCGGAAATCCAAAATGCTCCAAAATCAGAAACTTTTTGAGCAATGACATGATGCTACAGGTGGAAAATTGCACTCCTAACCTTTCTTGCCCATGCTAGGCTCTGATGCTCTGTTGGCATCAGTTTTTTACAAACCATTGTCATCACAAAACTACATGCATTACTCTCTGCTCTGTATAAATAAATGTAAGAAAATGATTGCTTATCAGCAGCATATAAATTCAGAGTCAGGAATGAAGGTGATGCCAAACAACCGCAGATTGTTGACATAGACGGCTGACATTGTGACACCTTAGCTTTCTGATGGTTCATGTTCATTGTTGCACAAACTTTGCTTCATGCACAAAATCATTAAAAATATTGTATACATTGCCTTCAGGCTACGTGTACAAGTTGTATGTGAAACATGTATGGATTTCATGTTTAGACTTGGGTCCCATTCCCAAGATATCTCATTATCTATCATCCATCATAACAAATGTGGAAAACAGGATGGTAAGGAAAGAAATGGGTTAGAGCTGAGACATACCTCAACATTTTGAACGTTCAACAGTCTTCCTCACAAGATACTAATTCCAGCATTTAGCAGGACTGTGTTCCCCAACAAGAGATGGTCACCTGGTTGGACGCATTGGCGTGCTGCTCTCTTTGAAGGATTGCTTGTCCTGCTGCCTCAACCCCTTCACAGCAATCTCTGCATCCTGACATGACCAACAGATGAACCCAGACCTTGTGTTAATATTGTTTTTAATCCCTTCCTCTAAGTAAGCTCTCACACTATCACTAAACGGTCGATACCAAAGTAACTATAAGCAAGTGACAGACCCCTAATGGGGAAATGACTATTTGAGTACTATGTAATTGAATACCCTTTGTCTCACGCATCTCACGTTTTTTATCATAGCCAAGCAGTGGTGCTCTGGCCTGCCACAGAGGGGTGCTGGGTTTGATCCTGGCTGTAGGAGGTTTGTATGCTATATGGAAGTGCGCAGTCATATGAACTATATTCGAATATATACACCTCCGTGTTGTACTGTTAGGTTCTATAAAATGCTCTCTGCTGGTTGTGTGAGCCTGATGGGAAATGACCAGTGGATGAAGGGTATTCAATTACACAGTACTCGAAGTCATTTCCCTATTAGGGGAGATCATAGCTTAGCAGTGGCACTACCGCCTGCCACACAGGAGTCCCGGGTTCATTCCTGGCTGTAGGAGGTTTGTATGTTATGTGGAAGTGCGTGCTCATATGCACTATATTCGTACATATATACCTCCATGTTGTACTGTTAGATTCTGTAAAATGCTATCTACTGGTTGTGAAGGCCTGACGGGAAATGACCAGTGGAGACCCTGTTGCTCACCAGCGTGAGAGGAAGGGTATTCGATCATATAGTACTCGAACAGTCATTTCCCTATTAGGGGTGATCATAACCTAGCAGTGGTGCTCCCGCCTGCCAGGCAGGTGTCCTGGGTTCGATCCTGGCTATAGGAGGTGTGTATGTTATATGGAATTACATGTTCATATGCAATAAATTCGTATATATATACCTACATGTTGTACTGTTAGGTTCTGTAAAATGCTATCTTCCGGTTGTATGAGCCCAATGGGAAATGACCAGTGGAGACCTTGTTGCTCACAAATCTGAGACAAAAGGCATTCAATTACATAGCACCTGAATAGTCATTTCCCTATCAGGGGTGATCATAGCCAAGCAGTAGTGCTCCCGCCTACCAAGATGGGGTCCTAGGTTCGATCCTGGCTGTAGGATACTATATGTTATATGGAAGAGGAGAATCATATGCATTATAGTCGCATATATATTCATATATTTCATTATACTTAGTCGCTGTCTCCCACGTTAGTGAGGTAGCGCAAGGAAACAGATGAAAGAATGGCCCAACCCACACCCATACACATCCATATACATAAATGCCCACACATTCACATATACATACCTATACATTTATACATATACATACATATACATACAAAGACATATACATATAAATGCATGTACATATTCATATATGCCTTCATCCTTCCCATCAACACTCCGCCACATATGAAACAGCAACCCTCTCCCCC
>JAUUDZ010022676.1:2858-20143 GCA_032361705.1 Panulirus versicolor | reverse complement strand
GATATTCTGCCATATGATAGTTGAAGATCATTAGAGGAATTATAAGAGGAACATCATTAGATCAGTAGATCTTTAGACTTACTGTCTTGTAACAGGTAAAGATTGCTAGATATACTGCCTTATAATAGGAACTACAAGTGAAGCTCATTAGATTTACTGCTTTATAAGAGGTCAAAATCATTAGATCTACTGCCTTATAACAAGTAACAGATTAAGATCATTAGATTTACTGCATTATAAAAGGTTAAATTCATTCATTAGATTTACTGCCTTATAAGGGGTCAAGACCATTAGATTTACTGCCTTATAACTAGTCATGATCATTAGATTTACTACTTTTAAACAAGTAAAGATCAATGGATTTACTGCCTTGTAACATATCAAGATCATGTCATTAGAATCATTAGATTTACAGGTGATTTACTACCTTAATCACTTATAAAAAATGATCATTAGATTTACTGCCTCTTAACATTTCAAGATCATTAGCTGGCTTAAAGCAGGTCAAGATCATTAGATTTACTACCTTATAACAAGATCATTAGATTTATTAGAGTTACTGCTTTATAAGTTAAGATCTTTAGATTTACTGCTTTATAACATGTCAAACTCGTTAGATTTAGTGCCTTATAAGAAGTGAAGATCATTAGATTTACTACCTTGTCAAAGGTCATCATTAGATGGCTTATGCCAAGCTCATATGATTTAGGTAAACATTAATTTTACTGCATTGTAACAGGTCAAGATTTAATGCTTTATGACAAGTCAAGATCATTAAATTTACTGCCCTATAATAAATTGTGATCACTAGATTCACTTCCGTATTTGTTATGTGCTGCTAAAATCTTATAATAGTTGAAGAGGTCAAGCTCATTCATTAGATATACTGCCTTGTAATAGGTTATTGGATTTACTACCTTATAACAATCTAATGATTATACTTAATGACTTATAAAAAGCGAGTATCATTATATTTACTGCTTTTTAACATTTCAAGATCATTAGATTTAATGCCTTCTAACATGTCAAAGTCATTAGATTTACTGACTTGTAACAGGGAAAGATTGTTTGATTTACTGCTTTATAAGAGGTCAAGGTCATTAGATTTACTCCATCATACGGTCAAGATCAGTAGATCATCAGATTTACAGGTTAAGACCTTTACTTGTATCAGGTCAACATCATGAGAAATACTGCTTACTTGCCTAATCAATCTATTACTGTCTTACGTTAGGTCGAGATCATTAGATAATAAATCTAGTGATCTCGACCTAATAACAAATTAAGATCATTAGATATGCTGCCATATAATAGTTGATCATTAGATTTACTGCCTTATAATAAGAAAAAAGATCATTAAATTTACTCTTGTAACAGGTCAAGATCGTTAGATATACTGCCTTATAATAATCAAAGATCTTATAACAGCTGAAGATCAGATTATAATTTACTAGTGATCATTATATTTACTGCCTTTTAACAGGTTAGATATACTGTCTTGTAACGTTTCAAGATCATTAGATTTATCCTTTGATAAATATAACATATAACTTAGATTTACTGTCTAATAATTTACAGGTTAAGACCTTTACTTGTATCAGATAACCTTCATGAGAAAAACTGCTATTACTGTCAATCTATTACTGTCTTACATTAAGTCGAGATCACTAAAGATCACTTATAACAAATTAAGATCATTAGATATACTGCCATATAAATCATTAGATTTACTTATAATAAGAAAAAAAGATCATTAAATTTACTCTTGTAACAGGTCAAAATCGTTAGATATACTGCCTTATAACAATCAAAGATCTTATAACAGCTGAAGATCATCAGATCATCAGATTATAATTTACTGGTGGAGATCATTATATTTACTGCCTTTTAACAGGTTAGATATACTTGTAACGTGTCAAGATCATTAGATTTATCCTTTGATAAACTTACTGCCTTATAACATATAACTTAGATTTACTGCCTAATAACAAGTCAAGGTCATTAGATTTACTGCCTTATAACTGGTCAAGATCATTAGATTTACTTCCTTGTAACAAGTCACGATCAATTGATTTACTGCCTTGTAACATATCAAGATCATGTCTAGATCATATCATTAGATTTACAGATGATTATATTTACTGCCTTTATAACAAATGAAGATCATTAGATTTACTGCTTTTAACATTTCAAGATCATTGGAACTACTGCCTTATAGCAGGTCAATATCATTAGATTATAACAAGATCATTGCGTTTACAGCCTTATAACAAGTCAAAGTCGTTAGATTTAATGCCTTGTAATATGTCAAGATCATTAGAATTATTACCATAAAAAGGGCAAGAACATAATACCTTATTACAAGTCAAGATTTACTGCTTAATAAAAGGTCAAGATCTTTACCTTTACTGCCTTAGATGTCAAGATCATTATCTTCTCCTGTTATATTAGTATGTCTATACTGTCAAGATTTACTGCCTTGTAACAGGTCAAGATCATTAGATTTACTGTCTTTTAATAGGTTGAAATCACTAGATTTACTTCCTTATAACAATTAGATCATTGAAGAGGAATAACAGGTGAAGATCATTAAAGTTTACTGCTTTATAGCAGGTTAAGAGCATTAGGTTTACTTGCTTGCAACAGATCAAGTAACACGTCAAGATCATTAGATTTACTGCCCTGTAACAAGTCACTGACAAGTTACTTAACAAGTTACTGACTTAGAATAGGTCAAGATGATAAGATTTACTGTCTTATCAGATTTACTGCCTTGTAACAAGTCAAGATCATTTAATTGACTGCCTTATAAGAAGTAAAGATCATTAGATGAACTGTTTTAAAACTGCTTTATAAAAAGTCGATTTACTGCCTGGTCAAGATCATTGGATTTACAGCCAATATAATAAACCATGATCATATGACTTACTGCCTTATAACAGGTCAAGATCTTTATTTCTACTGCCTTGTAACAGGTTAAGATCATTAGATTTACTGCCTTATAATAGGCAGAGATCACTAGATTTACTGCCGTATAATCATCAGATTTACTGCTTTATAAGAGGAACAACAGGTGAATATCATTAGATTTATGAGGTCAAGATCATTAGATTTATTGCCTAATAACAGGTCAACCTCATTGCTTTGTATCAGGTCACCATCATTATGATCATTAGATTTATAGGTGACTTACTGTCTTAAAATAAGATGAATATTTTTACTGCCTATAGTAACAGATCAAGTAACACGTCAAGATCATTAGATTTACTGCTCTGTAACAAGTCACTGACAAGTTACTTAACAAGTTACTGACTTAGAATAGGTCAAGATGATGAGATTTACTGTCTTATCAGATTCACTACCTATAAGGTAGTCAAGTCAAGTCAAGATACTTTATTGCTTTATAACAAGTAGATTTACTGCTTTTTAACAAGTGAAGATCATTAGAAGTACTGCCTTAAAAAAAGGGCAAGATCATTTGATTTACTGCCTTATAACAAGTCAAGATCTTTAGATTTGCTGCTTTATAACAGATCAAGATCATATGATTTACTTACATTTGATTTACTTACAGGTAAAGATTTACTGCTTTTCAAGATCTTCAGACTTACTGCCTTATAACAGATCAATATTATTTGATTTACTTCCTTATAAAAGGTCAAGATCATATGATTTACTGACATAACAGTTGAAGATCATTAGATTTAGTGCCTTATAACAGGTCTAGATCAATAGATTTACTGCCTTATAAAAGGAAAAGATGATTAAATTTACTGCCCTCATCATGAAAAATAAAGCTTTATAAGATCATTAGATAGGTCGAGATCACTTAATCATTGGATATTCTGCCATATGATAGTTGAAGATCATTAGAGGAATTATAAGAGGAACATCATTAGATCAGTAGATCTTTAGATTTACTGTCTTGTAACAGGTAAAGATTGCTAGATATACTGCCCTATAATAAGCAAAGATCTTATAACAGCTGAAGATCATGAGGTGAAGCTCATTAGATTTACTGCTTTATAAGAGGTCAAAATCATTAGATCTACTGCCTTATAACAAGTTAGATATACTGCCTTGTAACAGATTAAGATCATTATAAGGTCATATTTACTAATTTATAACAATAGAAAATCATTTGGTTTACCTTATAACATGAAGATCAATAGATTTACTGCTTTATAACAAGTCAAGATCATTAGATTTACTATGTAATAACAAGTAAGGATCATTAGATGTACTGCCATATAATAGTTGAAGATCATTAGATTTATTGTCTTTTAAGAGGAACAAGATCATTAGATTTACTGCCTTATAATAGGTCAAGATCATCAGATCATTAGATAAACTGCAAAGATCTTAGGTGAAAATTTACTGCTTAAAAAGACGTCAAGATCATTAGATTTACTGCCTTATAAGAGGTCAAGATCATTAAATAAAGAGGTCAAGATTATAAGATTTATTGCCTTATAACTGGTCAATATCAATGTAACCTTTAAAGGTCATTAGATTCTCTGCCTTTTAAGAGATCAAGGTCATTAGATTTACTGCCTTATAACTAGGGAAGATGATTAGGGCAAGTTATGATCATTAGATTTACAGTGAAGATCATTCGATTTACTGCTTTTTTACATTTCAATATCATTAGACTTACTGCTTTATAACAGGTCAAGATCAAAAGATTTACTGCCACTAACAAGATCATTAGAATTACTGCCTATAATTATAAGAGGAAAAAGATCATTAGATTTACTTCGAGATCACTAGATTTACTGCCTTGTAACAGGTCAAGATCATTAGATTTACTGCATTATAAAAGGTTAAACTCATTCATAACATTTGCTGTCTTGTACGAGGTCAAAATCATTAGATTTACTGCCAGGATGATCATTTACTGATGATTTACTGCTTTATAAGAGGTCAAGATCATTAGAAATACTGCCTTAGATAATTAGAATTACTATAACAGGGCAGTAAGGTAGTAAGCCTTATAAGAAGTCATGATCATTAGATTTACATGTGAAGATCATTAGATTTACTGCCTTATAACAAGCCAAGATCATATGATTTACTGTTATAAACAGGTCAACATTATTTTTACTACCTTGTAACAGGTCAAGATCATTAGATTTAATGTCTTATAAGATCATTAAATCATTAGAACAGTTGAAGGTCATCAGATTTACTGCCTTATAAGAGGTGAAGATCATTAGATTTACTGCTCTGTAAGAGGTCAAGATCATTAGAATTACTCCCTTCAAAGAGGTCAAGATCATTAGGTCTGCTGCCTAATAACAAGTCAAGATCACAAGATCTACTGCCTTATAACTGGTCAAGATCATTAGATTTACTGCCTTATAACATTGTTTTACTGCCTTGTAGCATATCATGATCCTTAGATTTCCTTCCTTTTAACAGATCAAGATCATTAGATTTACTGCCTTATATCTAGGAAAGATGATTAGATTTACTGCCTTATCACTGGGCAAGATTATTAGATTTACTGCCTTAGATTTACTAACAGGTCATCATTAAATTCACTGCCAAATACCAAGATTATTTTAATTACTACCTTATTAGAGGTTTAGATCATCAGATTTCCTTTCATATAACAAGTCGAGATCATTATACGAGGTACTGCTTTATAACAGGTCAAGGTCATTAGATTTACTGCATAACAGGTCAAGGTTTACTGCCTTGTAACAGTAAGATCATATGAGTTACTGCCTTATAACAGGTCAAGGTCATTATTTTTACTGCCTTGTAACAAGTCAAGATCATTAGATTTACTGCCATATAATAGGTCGAAATCACTAGATTTACTGCCGTCTAATGATCTTGACTTATAACAAACTAAAATATCATAACAGTTGATCATCAGATTTACTGTCTTATAAGAGAAACAACAGGTGAAGATCATTAGATTTACTGTTTTATAAGAGGTCAAGATCATTAGAACTATTACCTTATAACAGGTCAAGATCATTTGAATTACTATAACAGATTTACTGCCTTTTAACAAGTCATGATTTACTGCCAGGATTTACAGGTGATCATTAGATTTACTGCCTTATGATAGGTCGAGACCACTAGATTTACTGCCTTATAAGTAAGAATCATTAAATCATTTGATCTAATCATTATAAGAGGAGCAACAGGTGAAAATCATAAGATTTACTTCAAAATCTGTTACAAGGCAGATATACTGCCTAGTGAAGATCATTAGATTTACTGCCTTTTTACATTTCAAGATCATTAGACTTACTGCCTCATAACAGGTCAAGATCATTAGATTTACTGCCCTATAAGAGGAACAAAATCATTAGATTTACAGGCCTTATTTATTATCTTCATCAGATTAACTGTCGAGATCACTAGATTTTTTTTACTACAGATGATCATTAGGTTTTACTGCCATATGATCATTAGATTTAAGGATGAAGATTTACTGCCTTTTAACATTTCAAGATCATTAGACTTACTGCCTTATAACAGGTCAACATCATTAGATTTACTGCCATATAACAAGGTCATTAGAATTACTTCCTTATAAGAGGTCAAGATCATTAGATTTACTGCCTTATAAGAGGAATAAGATCATTAACAGGTCGAGATCATTAGATTTACTGTCGGGATCACTAGATTTACTGCCTTGTAACAGTTCAAGATTTACTGCATTATTAGATTTTGTCTTGTAAAAGGTCAAAATCACAAGATTTACTGACTCATAACAAGTCAGGATGATTATATTTACTGCCTTATACTAAGTGAAGATCATTGGATTTAGTACTTATTACATTTCAAGATCATTAGATTTACTGCCATATAACAAGATTATTTTAATTAATGCCTTATAAGAGGTCAAGATCTTTAGACTTACTGCCTTTTAACTTGTCAAGATCATTATAATAGGTCGAGATCACTAGATTCACTGCCTTATAACAAGTGAAAATCATTACATCATTTGATCTATAAGAGGAGCAACAGGTGAAAATCATTAGATTTACTCCTTTATAAGAGGTCAAAATTATTAAATTTACTGCCTTATAAGAGGAACAAGATCATTAAATGTACCAACGTAACGGGTCAAGATTTACTGCATTATAAATTTACAGGCATTATGAAAAGTCAAGAACATTAGATTTACTGTCGAGATCACTAGATTTACTACCTTGTAACAGGTCAACATCATTAGATTTACTGCCTTATAACAGGTCAAGATCATTATTTTTACTGCCTTATAACATCATCAAGTGAAGATCATTAGATTTATAAGAGGTCAAGATCATTAGATTTACTGATTTATATCAGGTTAAGCTTCCTTGTAACAGGTCAAGATCACTAGAGTTACTATAACAGGGCAAGATTATGATTTACTGCCTTATAACAAGTCACGATCATTAGATTTACTGGTGATCATGAGATTTGCTGACTTATAACAAGTGAAGATCATTAGATTTACTGATTTTTAACATTTCAAGATCATTATTTTTACTGCCTTGTAACACATCGATCATTAGAATTACTGCTTTAAAAAAGGGCAAAATCATTAGATTTACTGCCCTTTAAAAAGTCAAGATCTTTAAATTTACTTCTTACTTTATTTTTCAATAGGTAAAGATTAGATTTAGATTTACTTCCTTATAAGAGGTCAAGATCATTATTTTTGCTGCTTTGTAACAGGTCAAGATCTTTTAAGATATATAAAAGGTGAAGATCATTAGATTTTCTGTCGTATAACAGGTCAAGATCGTTATATTTACTGCCTTGTAACTGGTCAAGATCATTAGATTTACTAACTTACAAAAGTTGAAGATCATTAGATTTACTGCCATTAGATTTAGGTCAAGATCATCAGGTGAAGATCATTATTAGTTACTGCTTTCAACAGGTCAGGATCATTAGATTTACCGCCTTACTACCTTATAACAGGTCAAGATCATTAGATTTACCGCCGTGTAAGAAGTCACGTTCATTACATCTACTGACTTAAAATAGGTCATCATTAGATTTACTGCCTTATAACAAGTCAAGATCAATTGATTTACTGCCTGGTAACAGGTCAGGATCATTATTTTTACTGCCTTATAACAAGTCAAGATGATTATATTTACTGCTTTTTAACGTTTCAAGATCATTAGACCATGATCATTAGATTTAATTCCTTGTAACATATCAAGATTATTAGACATGTTTACTGCCTTATAACAAGTCAAGATCTTTAGATTTATTGCTTTACAACAGGTCAAGAGCATTAGATTTACTGTCTTATAATCATTAGATCATTAGATATACTAACCTAACAGGTCAAGATTTGCTGCCTTGTAACAGGTCAGGATCATTACAAGCAAAGATCGTGTGATTTACTGCCTTTTAAAAGATCATTATTTTTATTGCCTTATAGCAGGTCAAGATTATTAGATTTAATGCCTTATAATTGGTCAAGATCTACTGCCTTAGGTCGAGATCACTAGATTTACTGCCTTATAACAAGTGAAGATTAATTAGATCATTAGATATTATAACGGTAGTAAAAGGTAAAAGGTAAAATTTATTAAATTTACTGCTTTACTGCCTTAGAAGAGGTCAATATCATTACATTTACTAGATTTAATAGGTCAAGATCATTAGATTAACTGCCTCATAACATGCCAAGGTCATTAGATTTACTGCCTTATATCAGGTCAAGATCATTAGGTTTACTGCCCTATAATAGGTCAAGATCACTAGAATTACTGCAATATAAGAAAAACAACAGTTGAAGATTTATTGCTTTATAAGAGGTCAAGATCATTAGAATCAATGCCTTATATCAGGTTAAGCTGCCTTGTAACAGGTCAAGATCACTAGATTTACTGGTGAAGATCGATAGATTTACTGCCTTATAACAAGTCAAGATGATCATAGTTACTGCCTTATAAAAAGTAAAGATTATTAGATATACTGAGTTCTAATATTTCAAGATATACTGAGTTCTAACATTTCAAGATCATCAGACTTACTGCCTTACAATAGGTCAAGATCATTTGATTATAACAGGTCAAAATCATTAGATTTATTGCCATGTAACAGGTCAATATCATTAGAATAACTGCTTTAAGAAAGGGAAAGATCATTAGATTTACTACCCTATAAAAGTCAAGATCTTTAGATTTACTGCTTATTTACTTTTCAACAGGTCAAGATTTACTGCCTTGTAACAGGTCAAGATCATTAGATTTACTGCCTTATACGAGGTCAAGATCATTATTTTTACTACATTGTAACACACACTAATGTCTTATAAGAGGTAAAAATCATTATATTTAAGCTGCCTTATAACAGGTCAAGATCACTAGATTTACTGGTGAAGATCATTAGATTTACTGACTTGTCAAGATCATTAGATTTACTGCCCTGTAACAAGTCACGATCATTAGATTTACTGACTTAAAATTGGTCAAGATCATTAGACCTACTATCTTATAAATCAAGATAATTAAATTTACTGTCTTGTCAAGGTGTCAAAGATTTTTAGATTTACTGTCAAGATATATAAAAGATGAAGATCGTTAGATTTTCTGTCGTATAACAGGTCAAATCATTAGCTTTACTGCCTTTTAACAGGTCAAGATCATTATATTTACTAACTTATAAAAGTTGAAGATTAGACTTACTAACTTATAACAGTTGAAGATCATTAGATTCACTGAATTATAAGAGAAACAAGATCACTAGATTTACTGCCTTAGTCAAGATTAATTAGTAAATCATATGATTTACTAACTTGTAGCAGATCATCAGACGTACAATAGGTCAAGATCATTATTTTTACTGCCTTGTAACATGTCAAGATCATTAGATTAATTGCCTCATAAGAAGCGAAGATCATTAGATTGTAACAGGTCAAGATCATTAGGACAAGATCACTAGATTTACTGCCATATAACAGATAAAGATCAATAGATTTATTGCTTTATAAGTGATCAAAATTATTAGAATTAATGCCTTATAAGAGGTCAAGATCATTAGATTTACTGCTTTATGTCAGGTTAAGCTGTCCTTGTGACCATAACATGGCAAGATTATCAGATTTACTGCTTTAATTGTTAGATTTACTGGTGAAGATCATGAGATTTACTGCCCTATAACAAGTCAAGATGATCATATTTACTGCATTATAACAAGTGAATATCATTAGATTTACTGATTTTTAACATTTCAAGATCATTAGACTTACTGTCAAGATCATAATTTTTACTGCCTTGTAACATCATTAGAATTACTGCTTTAAAAAAGGGCAAGATCATTAGATCTTTAGATTTATTTCTTAATTTACTTTTGAACAGGTAAAGATTAGATTTAGATTTACTGCCTTATAAGAGGTCAACATCATCATTTTTGCTGCTTTGTAACAGGTCAAGGTCTTTAGACTTAATGCCTTATAACTAGTCAAAAGGTGAAGATCATTAGATTTTCTGTCGTATAACAGGTCAAGATCGTTATATTTACTGCCTTATAAATGGTCAAGATCATTTAATTATAACAGGTCAAGATCATTAGATTTACTGCCTTGTAACAGGTCAAGATCATTGCATTTACCAACTTAGAAAAGTTAAAGATCATTAGATTTACTGCCTTATGAAGGGTGAAGATCATTAGATTTACTGCTTTCCAAGAGGTCAAGATCATTAGATTTACCGCCTTACTACCTTATAACAGGTCAAGATCATTAGATTTATGCCCTGTAACAAGTGAAGATCATTAGATTTACTACCCTATAGATTTACTGCCATATAAGAGAAACAACAGATGAAGATTTATATTTACTGTTTTATATCAGGTTAAGCTGCCTTGTAACAGGGCAAGATCACTATAACAGGGCAAGATTATTAGATTTACTGCCTTATGGTGAAGATCATTAGATTTACTGCCCTATAAAAAGTCGTGATCTTTAGATTTGCTTGTTACAGGTCAAGATCATTAGATTTACTGCACTGTAACAAGTCACGATCATTAGATTTACTGACTTAAAATTGGTCAAGGACTTGTAACAAATCAAGATAATTAAATTTACTGTCTTGTAACAAGTAATCATTAGATTTACTACCATGTAAGATGTCAAGATCAGGTGCCTTATTATTATAAGGCATCTTACATGGTATTTTTAGATTTTTAGATTTACTGTCAAGATATATAAAAGGTGAAGATCGTTAGTTTTCTTTCGTATAACAGAAAACTTACTGTATTACTGTATTACTGTATTACTGTATTACAGACAACTTACTAGTCAAGATCATTTGATTATAAGTCAAGATCATTAGATTTACTGCCTTGTAACAGGTCAAGATCATTATATTTACTAACAAAAATTGAACATTAGACTTACTAACAGTTGAAGATCATAAGATTCACTGCCTTATAAGAGGAACAAGATCACCAGATTTACTGCCTTAGTCAGGATTAATTAGTAAATCATATGATTTACTAATTATGTAGCAGTCTAAGACTTACTGCGCTATAACATACTGCCTTAGATTTACAGGTGAACATCATTAGATTTACTGCCTTAAAACAAGTCAAGATGATTATATTGACTGCATTATAACAAGTGAAGATCATTATAACGGGAAGATTTGATTTACTGCCTTATTAAATTTACTGGCCTTATAACAAATGATCATTAGTCAAGATAATCATTCGATTTATTTCCTTTTTATATTTCAGGTCAACATCATTAGATTTACTGCCTTATAAGAGGAGAAAGATCATTAGATTTACTTGCCTTATAATAGGTCAAGATCTTTAGATTTACTGCTTTGTAACAGGTCACGATCATTATAAGGTGTCAAGATCATTAGATTTAACACCTTATGACAGGTCAAGCTCATTCAATAGAAATACTGCTTTGTAGCAGGGCAAGATCATTATATTTACTGCCTTATAACAAGATCATTAGATTTAATACCTTGTAACATGTCAAGATCATTAGAATTACTGCCTTAAGAAAGGGCAAGAATAGAACAGGTCAAGATTTACTGCCTTGTAACAGGTCAAGATCGTTAGATGTACAGCCTTATAACAAGCCAAGATCATATGATTTACTGCCTTATAACATGAAAACATTATTTTTAGTCTTGTAACAAGTCAAGATAATTCAAGATCATTAGACTTACTGCCAGGTAACATGCCTTATAACTGGTCAAGATCATTAGAGCTACTGCCTTATAATAGGTCAAGATCACTATATAACAGTTGAAAATCATCAGATTATAAGAGGAACAACAGGTGAAAATCATTAGATTTACTACTTAATTAGAATTACAGCCTTATCATTAGATTTGCTCCCCTATAAAAAGTCAAGATCTTTAGATTTACTGCTTTATAACAGGTCACGATCATTATAAGGTGTCAAGATCATTAGATACACTAACATAACAGGTCAAGATTTACTGCCTTGTAAGATGCAGAGATCATATGCAAGGGCAAGATCTTTAGATTTAATGCTTTATAACAAGTCAAGATCTTTTTTACAGCCTTTTAACATGTCAAGATTTACTGCTTCACACTTCAAGATCATTAGACTTACTGCCTTCTAACAAGTCATGATCACTACATTTACGATTAATAGACATGTTTACTGCCTTATAACAAGTCAAGATCTTTTTATTTACTGCTTTACAACAGGTCAAGATCATTAGATTTACTATCTTATAATTATTAGATCATAACATAACAGGTCGAGATTTACTGCCTTACAACAGGTCAGGATCATTAGATCTGCCTTATAACAAGCCAAGATCATGTTATTTACTGCCTTATAAAAGGTCAACATTATTTTTATTACCTTATCAAATCTACTGCCTTAGGTCGAGATCACTAGATCATTGGATCTTATAAAAGTTGAAAATCATCAGATTTACTGCATTATAAGAGGAAAAAAAGGTAAAAATCATTAGATTTACTGCTTTATAAGAGGTCAAGACCATTAAATTTACTGCTTTATGAGAGGTGAAGATCATTAGATTTCTGTCATCACTCGATTTACTGCCTTGTAACAGGTCAAGATCATTATATTTACTAACATAAAAATTGAACATTAGACTTACTAACTCATAACAAGCCAAGATCATTGGATTTACTGCCTTATAACAGGTCAAGATCATTATTTTTACTGCCTTGTAACAGGTCAAGATCGTTAAGACAAGGTCACTAGATTTACTACTATATAACAGTTAAAAAATCATCAGATCGTTAGATTTACTGCTTATAAAGCAGTAAAGATCATAAGAATTAATGCCTTATAAGAGGTCAAGATCATTAGATTTACTATAACAGGGAAAGATTATCTGATTTACTGCCTTATAACAAGTGATAATCATTAGATTTACTTATTTTTAACATTTCAAGACTTACTGCATTATAACAGGTCAAGATCATTATTTATACTGCTTTGTAACACGTCAAGATCATTAGAATTACTGATTTAAAAAAGGGCAAGATCATTAGATTTACTGCCCTATAAAAAGTCAAGATCTATAGATTTACTGCCTACTTTACTTTTCAACAGGTCATGATCATTATTTTTGCTGCTTTGTAACAGGTCAAGACTTAATGCCATATAACTGGTCAAGATATATATATAAAAGGTGAAGATCATTAGATTTTCTGTCGTATAACACGTTAAGATCATTAGATTTACTACCTTATAACAAGTCAAGATGATTATATTTACTGCCTTATAACAAGTGAAGATAATTAGATTCACTGCTTTTTAACATTTCAAGATCATTAGACTTCTAACAGGTGATTATTAGACATGTTTACTGTCTTACAATTTATCGCCTTATAATTGGTCAAGATCATTAGATCTACTGCCTTAGGTCGAGATCACTAGATTTATAAGTGAAGATCATTAGATCATTAGATCTTATAACAGTTGAAAATCATCAGATTTACTGCCTTATAAGAGGAGCAAAAGTTAAAAATTATTAGATTTACTGCATTATAAGAGGTCAAGATCATTAGAAGAGGTCAATATCATTACATTTACTGCCGAGATCACTAAATTTACTGCCTTGTAACAAGTCAAGATCATTAGATTAACTGCCTCATAACAAGCCAAGGTCAATAGATTTACTGCCTTATATCAGGTCAAGATCATTATTTTAACTGCCTTGTAACAGGTCAAGATCATTAGGTTTACTTCCCTATTATAGGTCAAGATCACTAGATTTACTGCCATATAAGAGGTAAAGATCATTAGAATCAATGCCTTATATAAGGTCAAGATTATTAGATTTGCTACCTTATATCAGGTTAAGCTGCCTTGTAAGAGGTGAAGATTTACTGCTATCAGGTTAAGCTGCCTTGTAACAGATGAAGATTTACTGCCTTATAAGAGGTCAAGATCATTAGAATCAATACCTTATACGAGGTCAAGATTATTAGGTTTACTGCCTTATATCAGGTTAAGCTGCCTTGTAACAGGTCAAGATCACTAGAATTACTATAACAAGTCGTGATTTACTGGTGAAGATCATTAGATTTACTGCCTTATAACAAGTCAAGATGATCATATTTACTGCCTTATGAAGTGGATTATTAGATATACTGAGTTTTAACATTTCAAGATCATTAGACTTACTGCCTTATGATAGGTTATCATTATTTTTACTGGTCAAAATCATTTGATTATAACAGGTCAAGATCATTAGAATTAATGCTTTAAATTACTGCTACAAAAGTCAAAATCTTTAGATTTACTGTTTACTTTAATTTTCAACAGGTCAAGATTTAATTCACTGCCTTGTAACAGGTCAAGATCATTAGATTTACTGCCTTAAAAGAGGTCAAGATCATTATTTTTACTACCTTATAACACACATTAATGTCTTATAAGAGGTCAAGATCATTATATTTACTATCTTATATCAGGTTAAGCTCCCTTGTAACAGGTCATCACTAGAATTACTATAACAGGGCAAGATTTACTGCCTTATGACAAGTCTTTATCGTTAGATTTACTGGTGAAGATCATTAGATTTAGTGCCCTACAAAAAGTCAAGATTTTTCGAATTACTGCTTTCTTTACTTTTCAAAAGGTCAAGATTATTACTGCCTTGTTATACAGGTGAAGATCATTAGATTTACTGCCCTGTAACAAGTCACGATCATTAGATTTACTGACTTAAAATTGGTCAAGATCATTAGACCTACTATCTTATAAAAGGACAAGATGATTAGATTTACAAGTCAAGATCATTAGATTTACTGCCTTATAACAAGTAATCATTAAATCTACTGCCATATAAAATGTCAAGATCATTAGATACACTAACAGGTGCCTCATAACAAGTCAAGATTTTAGATTTACTGCCTTATAAACTGCCTTCTTGCCTTATAGCAGGTTATATACTACCTTATAGCAGGTTATATATACTGGCTTGTAATATGTCAAGATCATTAGATTTACTGCCTTATAACAAGTTAAGATCATTAGATTTACTGCCTTATAACTGGTCAAGATCATTAGATTTACTGCCTTATAACAAGATCATGTCAAGATCATATCCAGATTATCAGAATCATTAGATCTACTGATCATTAGATTTACTGCCTTATAAGAAGTCAAGATGATTATATTTTCTGCTTTATAACAAGTGAAGATCATTAGATTTAATGCCTTGTAACATGTCAAGATCATTAGAATTACTGCCTTAATAAAGGACAATATTTACTGCCATTATAACAAGTGAAGATCTTTAGATAAGAGGTCAAGATCATTAGATGTACTGCCATATAAGAGGTCAAGATCATTAAATGTATACTAACATAACATAAGAGGAACAACAGGTGAAAATCATTAGATTTACTGCTTAATAAGAGGTCAAGATTTACTCCCCTATAAAAAGTCAAGATCTTTAGATTTACTGCTTTATAACAGGTCACGATCATTAGATTTACTGCCTTATGTCAAGATCATTAAATACACTAACATAACAGGTCAAGATCATTATTTCTACTACCTTGTAACATGTCAAGATCATCAGATTAACTGTCAAGATCATTAGATTTACTAGTTGTAACAGGTCAAGATCATTAGGACACGATCAATAGATTTACTGCCATATAACAGATAAAGATCATTAGAATTATTCCTTTATAAATGGTCAAGATCATTAGAATTAATGCCTTATGTCAGGTTAAGCTGTACTTGTGACCATAACATGACAAGAATATCAGATTTACTGCCTTAAAACAAGTCATGATTGTTAAATTTATTGGTGAAGATCATGAGATTTATTGCCCTATAACAAGTCAAGATGATCATATTTACTGCATTATAACAAGCGATGATCATTGGATTTACTGATTTTTAACATTTCAAGATCATTAGACTTACTGCCTTATAACAGGTCAAGATCATAATTTTAACTGCCTTGTAGATCATTAGAATTACTGCTTTAAAAAAGGGCAAGATCATTAGATTTACTACCCTTTAAAAAGTCAAGATCTTTAGATTTATTTCTTACTTTACTTTTGAATAGATAAAGATTAGATTTAGATTTACTGCCTTATAAGAAGTCAACATCATTATTTTTGCTGCTTTGTAACAGGTCAAGGTCTGTTACAAGGCCTTATTAGTTATAAGATATATAAAAGTCAAGATATATAAAAGGTTAAGATCATTAGATTTAATGCCTTGTAACAGGTCAAGATCATTGCATTTACTAACTTATAAAAGTTGAAGATCATTAGATTTACTGTCTTATGACGGGTGAAGATCATTAGATTTACTGCTTTTCAACAGGTCAAAATCATTAGATTTACCGCCTTACTACCTTATAACAGGTCAAGATCATTAGATTTATGCCCTGTGACAAGTGAAAATCATTAGATTTACTGCCATATAAGAGAAACAACAGATGAAGATTTACTGTCTTATAAGATGTCAAGATCATTATTTTTACTACCTTGTAAAGATCATTATATTTACTGTCTTATATCAGCTTAAGCTGCCTTGTAACAGGTCAAGATCACTATAACATGGCAAGATTATTAGATTTACTGCCTTATGGTGAAGATCATTAGGTTTACCGCCCTATAAAAGTCGAGATCTTTAGATTTGCTGCTTACAAAAGGTAAAGATCATTAGATTTACTGCCAAGTTACAAGTCAAGATCATTAGATTTACTGCCCTGTAACAAGTCACGATGATTAGATTTACTGACTTAAAATTGGTCAAGATAGTTATATTTACTGACTTGTAACAAGTCAAGATCATTGGATTTACTGTCATA
>JAUUDZ010022665.1:0-11230 GCA_032361705.1 Panulirus versicolor | reverse complement strand
CTGTCAAAGTAGGTACTCATAGCCACATTACCATGTTACTAAACACAATCAATAGTATACATTCAGAGCCATTCAACAGTCCTAACAAGTTGTCTAACATGCACAAACCCAACCACCAGGTAGATAAACAAGCTCAAACAATATCCATTGAATACCATAATTAAATGTAAGCTTTCCACCCAATTTTCATTAATTTTGTGTAGTTTATGAACCAATTATACATCCTAAAGAAGTTAGGCTACTATAATTTTACTCCTCAAAACAAAATTGTGTGGGCTAACAGTAAGCATGAACTTTAAAACACCAAAAACACTTGAACATTTAAGCTATGGTATTCTAAATCACTTCTCAAATTCTTTCTTGTTAACACTATAAATGCTATGAAAATGATACACCTTCATTAAGCTGCGCTTAATCATTTATGTGCAGTGTAACAAGAGAGCTGAGAATGTAATTTTAAGAGAGCATTTCATGGTGCATACAGTGCATATAAAGTATTCCTGCAATATACAACTTAACCTCAAGCACATCACTCAACAGTACACACAGCTCACATCCTTCAGTGGTGCCATGACTATATTAAGTATACAGAGACATAAGAATATAAACAGAAGAAATTAATGAAATGAAGAAAAATCAGCATTAAGAACCTGAAAAGTTAAGAAATTACAGGTAACTAGGAGAAAATCAGATGATGTGTAGTACAATACTACTGCACTTCAAGGCCATGTAATTCATGTACCATATGGCCACTACAGGCGTTTGAATCCAATAGTTTTAAAGAATTGCTTTAGGTTAGTATAAACCTCAACACACCAATGCCCCTCAAATAAGAAGTCTGTCTACAACTACATCTTGAATATAATGAAAACACTACACTAAAGAAGCACAAGCAGCTAAAGTTTAAGTAATAGTAAAACCATACCTTTCAACAACTTTCTGTTCATGATCTACCTTCCCTGAGCAAAGTTAATGTACTACTCAACAGAGTGAATGCTAGCAATGCAAAAGGACTCCATTCCTTTTGCTTCATTGTTTTTATGCCTTTTGTCACTTCTCTCCCCTTCATTCCAGCTTAAATGAAGTAACTGAAAGCATTCAGTTGTAATCATCCTCGAACATATTCTAAAATAATTTCATTCAACGAAATTCGTTAAAAAATTTGACGAACTGCCTACAGCTAACCCACTATAAAGCTCTAACAATATTCTATTCTGCCTACTGTAGTCACAGACTGCAACTATCAAATATCAAAACTACCAAATGCTGTGATCATCAACTACACTGCTGCTTGAAGTTAAGCACTATGCAACATATTCAGTTATTACTAAAAATTCAACCTTCTACCATTCAAGGATATCTGATTTAAACAAAAATACTTTAGCCCTTACATAATGAAAATGAAACCTATTGTAAACAAAATCAAGGGTTTTATCCAAGAAAAAAATTTCATGGCATGGTATTCAAGTTTATGAACCAAATCACGAAGGGTGTGTGGCGAAGCTACAAAAGTTTTTATTAAGCTACATATTACAAAATGGTTTAAAAGCCATGAGTAGGACTTTAAAAAGAAAAAGCATTAAATCACATACATAAAACATATATAAATGATGTCAAGAAAAAACAAATATGACCTAGGGCACATAACGTATCAAAACCTCTACAAGATAGGAACCTAGCTTTTTCAATTCTACTAAACACGCCTTTATCAATTAAAGATAATGCATTCAAAGGCTATTTTGGCACGGTGACGGGTTTTTGATATTCTGCATGTGATTGAGCCATCTCCCACACGATATGAAATTTTGGCCCCAGATATAAAAATCAGCAATTTATTATGACAATAAACAATTCTCTCAACTTTAGCATCAGCAGCAGCTATCTCTTAGTAAAAGTGACAATGACTTTAACTGCCACTTATGATGCTTAAAATTAAAAATTGCTCAATGGCGAAATAAAAGTATTGTATTTATTGTTATTTCTTGGGCTATATGTTCATTTCACAAGAGACATGTCCAAATTGAGGGTGAAAAACAAAAAATCCATCAACTTGTCAAAATAGGTCAAGTAAATGTCATTTCAGACCGAAAAAAAGGGCATTCTCAAATGCTTGTTGATAGTAATCATGCAGTATCTGTTAGTTCAAATAATCATTACCAATAATAAAGTTGATCCTTGACAGTGACTAGCATACTACATGGTAAGCACATTCATGGTTGTGTGCTCTCTAACAAGTTTACAAATAGTGTCATCAGCAGAGGTAATTTCCAGTCCATTTCAGTTTCTGTTAAAGTGTTCAGTTTTGTTTTTACTGAAACAACACTGTAATATGCCAACTTGGAAGTCTACATCAGATTTCTCTTATCATACCAGTGTAAACTGCTAAACTGGAAGGCATCACATCTATGGTTGTGCTAATCAGCTTTTTAATGCTCAAACAACTAAGCACTTACACTAAACAAGCTGTCTTTATAGGATTTATCTTTAGTTTCATATCTATTTCAATTACAAAGATTCCATGTTAATTCATTCTGGAAATGTCTTGAGCTGCAGTTATGTTATACCCCAAGAAATGCTAAGTCATACAAGTTTTAGTCTCAAAAGTTGATGGAAATTGTGCAACATATAAACACAATACATCAATCCCTAAACCATCATGAATATGTGCTGTATGCATGAATATGAATGCACACACATATTCATGCCGTGCAATGAAAAGAAAAAATCTGCATTTAAGGTTAAATGGACCATGCGAGTTTTTTTACCAATCAAAAAAAATATGAAATCCAAAAACTCTGAATGCATTCCCATAAACTCCTCCAGCATGTCCCTGGCAAATGGTATTTCCATCCAAGAATTTGTGTGCAGGTTCTTCACCCATTTCAAATGTCATGCTATTATGTACGTACATCTACAGCGTATGAAGGATGCCTTTGTGCATGATGACCATTTCTCTATGTTGAGTTATTACATGCTATGGGTAATGCATTTATCTACTGCATTATGTACGAGCAGTTAAATTGATTTTTCTGGGGTTGGGGTGATGGGGGATCCCAAGGCTGTCCCTTTAACTCATGAGCACATCATCCCTTACTTTTGGAAGACATATTTGGAAAGAAATTTTGCAATTTACCTTTCTCACTACTAATTTGCTATTTTCCTCTTTTGATGTTAATAATGTGGTTCTTTAACATGCAAAAAATAAAGGTGCAAAACAATATTTATGTAATTACATAACTAACAGAAACAAAAGTGGTATACCACAGTGAGGTACATAGGTAAGTCACGCTTCATTTGGTTCACTGCTAATCCTACTCTACCCTTCATTTGTAAGTAAATATTATGGCTCTTTGGTAAATAAACTGTTCTTTACCGTAGTGAAATCTAAAACATTCCTTACTACGTGAAAGTGGATGGAAGTCATAAGTTACGTAAAATAAAGAGTGCCATCAGTACAAAATGGTGAGGTGTCACCTGTGCTTCCATGTCATATTCTGGGGGATGGTCAATCAGTTCCTTAAAAATTCTTCACGTTTTTGTATATCAAAATAAAAATCTAAAACATTTATTTCAAGAACCACATAATTGATGTTCCTTACTGTTTAGAATTAGTACAGAGATGGTGGGAAGTACGAATATTTACCTTTTTGCATGCTTTTATTTAGATGAACAGAACTACATTATTAGCTTTTTAATCACAAGATACTGTGTTCAAGGAATCCTTGCTAAATGGCAAAATTCTGCATGCAAAACAATGACTCATGTTCTAAATTTCTACTTTTCTTGAGAGCGTACTTTTTTCTTCTCCAGAACTAAGGTGTAACGACTTATCACAGACATTCAAGATATACCTCAATGCCCGAGTTTCCAAGCATAGCACTATTTTCGTCTTAATTTGTTAGGCATCACCTCAATTATAATACAAATTCATAGTAAAAAAATCAACAGGTTTATGGGTGTTTATAGCCGTGAGGAAAATCATATGCACAGTACAACAGTATTTACTGTTCAAGTTTGGCTACATATGCAAGGAGGGAGGGACATTTAAAAAGGAAAAAAAAAAAAACTTTTCAAATGAATAAAAATTATTTACAAACTGCTTTTCATTTTACCAAGATCTTCTAATTGCATACATTGCATATGAGTTTTTCTTAATGTTGTACTTCATTTATTTCTCTCATCTGGGGATGTAAAAAATTTACAAGCTACCTACAGAATACATTTTTCAAATCTGCATGGCATAGACTTTTCACAGGGAAATATTGATAGCTTCTATTCATTTCTTGGAGGTTTTGTTGATGCCAAAACATGTTCTGTATTTGTTGCAACAAGGTTAACATACTTCCCTGGCTGCCATTTTGATAGGGAAAAACATCGTTTTAGCCACTTTACACACATATTCTTTGGCATTTGCAATGATGTCCATGTGGACTAACTAATATGGTTCCCTCTAGCATGTGAGATGCTGACCAATATGCTGTGAGAACTATATAAGTTCTAATTCTACAAGCAGATCAGTTAAAGTAATCTATTCTAAATTTAAAACAAAAAATATTTGAAAATTTCAGTCGCATGTGTCTACATTAAAACTTCATCAAATAATTATTCTGAGTCATTACTTTTTCATCACACTGTTTCCAATACAAAACTAATCTACATTGGTCAAATACTGGTAGTAAATCTTTTATCATTAGACATCATATGACTGTGTAATCTGCATGACACTAAAACAAAATGGACAATCAACTATTCATACTCCTAACATTTAGGTTCAGAAGCATTAGGATAATATCAAGGATCATTTTGAAGCACTTGCAGAGAATCTTCAACATGCAGGAAACTCGAGAAAGCTTATATCCATAATTATGTGTTTAGTTTCTGGGTGAATTAGCAAGACAGACAAGGAAGAAAAGCACACTTTGTTTTCAAAAGCAAATGAAATACTCCTACTTCACTTTGGTTGCCCAATTATCCTCATCTAGCATAACCAAAGTATAATATTCTAATGTCATAAAATCAAAATATATTTTCTGGGAGGTTTTTCATATCAGGTGTAATGAAATAATCAGTCAATAATATTTGAACAATGATTAATCATAATTAAAGGGTAATTCAGTAATCAACCATAATAACAAGGAAACTTAATAACCAATCATAATACAGTAATTCACTAATCAGCCATGAAAAGAAATGAGGGATTCCATTTTTGAATTGCATTTTTTATTTCTGGTGAAATTATAGTTTACTGATATTCATGCTGGCATGTTTTAAGCAAACATCATGATTTATCAGGGTAAATGGGCAAGCACAATAGCAGGAATAAATAAAGTTGCAGCAGTGAGCCTGTGTACATAATGTGGACAGAAATCTAGAATGGAAGAAGGGCGTCACATGGTAGTAATTTCTCGTTTTTGTCCTGTCTCAAGAAATGCTACCTTGGGGTCCCCTTTCACGGTTCGGTTATCATCTGGGATGGTACGATCCGTGGCGTGCCGGTACGAATCTGTTCTGCCCGTCTGAAAGAGAAATTGGTAACAAACCACATACAGTCTAACCATGTTATTTCAAACCTTGAAATGAATACTTTAAACCACACCTTTCTTTTTAAAGTAAATTACATTTTAGCAGCAAAACCTTACTAATTTACAAATGGTGACAGTGATGTTAAAATACAGTAATTCATGCCCATATGAATATCTTAAACCAGGCTGCAATTTGGAGTACCTTTTTCAATTCTACGACAATAAATAACTTGCACATGAATAAGTCTTTGAAGAGGGTTAAAGTCATACAAAAATAGAAAAATACATCATCCACAACACACCCTAATGTTCCACTGGAGCCCAGATCTACCTTATTTCTAATTGCTGCATTATTCTTTGCTTTAACTATGGATGCCTGACAGGTAATACTGTACAATGATTATCTATGTACTAAAGATATGCAATCACATAATCACAACTGTCTCTTTATTAACCTGGTATGAAATATTGTGGATGGATATAATAATCCCCTCTAGAAGAATGCTTGACACCTGAAGAGTGGAAAGCTTCCTTCCATTAACTTTAACTTTTGCTCTGCTTCATGGATGACACTGGGCGTTTTTAAATAAGTTATGGGAACCAAATATGAATGTGCCCTTAGTTAACAAATGTAAAAGTATCTTGTTGCTATTTCAAAATACAACTTCATCACCTTTCATTTGCATCATGCTGCAGAAAACACTGTTGCAAGAAATCTGGAGCTTGCAGGAATGAGGCACTGGTATTCAACTTGCAAATTCTTTTGTGAGCTTCTCTAGTTCCTTTTCCTATCTAAACTTTCTCTTGGTGCTTAAGATTGCATGGAGAGATGCTACTTGGCAAAATTCTCTAAAACGATCCACAAGTGCCACTGAACCCAATCATTACCAGTTTACTTTCATATTTTGGAAATTTTTCTAATGCCTCAGTCTTAGTAGCAACAAGGCAAGTATGTCCCCTACCAACCATATGACTTAGAACTATCATTTGTGCATGGCTGAACTCACTCTTATAATTTGCAGTCAGCCCAGATGCTATTATTCTCTCAAATAAAGGCTGAAACCTAACAACATGATCCTCCTTGGTGTTGCCATAGATAATCAGATCATCAGTAATTGAGCAAGTTTCATCAAAAGTCCAGCTATTACTCTTTTTAAGGAGTAGCTAGCTGGAGGATAGTAGGGCCATTTTTCATTCCGAAAGGCATCAGTTTTTAAAAAGCCATCCGAAGCCAAGAATGGTGAAATTTTCTTCACCTTCTAAGTTGGGGTACTTTCCACTTTCTGATCACATCCTATCATTTTCACCTGCAAACTTTATCAGTAGGCCGCTGTGATCGAACAAACCTTTCTACTGTTTCCCCTTAAAATTCCTATAACCAGCAAGTGATACATTACTGCTTTCATCAACGTAGCACAACACTTACAAAGGTCCTCTCACACTATGGCCATAAATCAGTTTGAAGGGGCCAATAAACATGGGCTTCATACTTTTAAAAAATGTATAAAGCTAAACATATTAAAATGTAATGATGTACCTTACCATCAATCACATTTCCTCTTGCTACAAAATTAAGATATTAGGTTAAACGGAGATAATACACATGATCACCAAACCTAATGGCATTAAAGCATCATATATGATACAAAAACAGGGCAGAACAATGTCACAAATATATCGTCACTTTATCCACAACATTATCTGCTTTGCTCCCCTGGGTGCAACCACAGCAAAAAATAAAGAGTGCACTTAAAGGACATGTATTTTGAGCGTTCTTATCTACAAGTTCAAGAAATTACATTTAAATTCTTTAAACCACTTCTGTAAGTCCAATGAAGGACATGAAAAGCAATAACTGTTGAACGTACTTGAAAAAAAAAAAAAGAAGTGTCTCATATTTTTCTTTAAACTTCTTAAAAGGCCATTGAAGGTGAGAACAATGGCTGAACTTGAAGAAAAATAAAAATATTCTTTGCTCTCCACAAAGGAAAGCATTTGATATATACAGAGGTGCTATAACAAAAATTAGGTAAATTACTATCCCTAGTTAGGTTTTCTATAGCTTTTTAAGACTTATACCTTATTTTTTCTGGTCTTCAAAATATTCATGTTGCAAAACTGGAAAAAGGACACCATATTAATAAGTTTCAATGTCTTAATGAAAAATGTTCCACAAACTGTACACTATCTTTCATATAATATTAAGGTCACCATAAGTTAGAGAGATGCTGCTGAAATATACTTTTACCATTTATTTTTATGTTGAATGAAAGCAATCTCTTAGTAAATTTTACAATATGGCAACAGTATAAATAACCCAATCAGAAACCATTTTATAAGATTTTACAATGCAAAAGCACTGAAAAGGTAACATCAAAGGTTGAAAAAACAATTATGCTAAACTTCATGATATTACATATATAATTTAGCTGCCTTGCTACAAGAGGGCTAAACTGCACAGTCTTTAATCACTCAACATTGAAAAAAAATAAAAACGTTTATACAGTCTTAACTATGTTATCAGTATATGTTGCTGATTCCTTTTCATTACTTTTGACAGCAGAATGGTTTCTGAACAAGGCACTGATGGTACATCTGACAATCATGAACTGAGAAGAAAGTGTGGTTTCTGTACTCAAAACTGATCTTCCAACAATGCTTTATTTATTCCGCAGGTAAATCCAACACAAAAAAATCCAAACACATAGCAATACTCTACAAATCAAAAGGTAACACAAACTCCCGACAGGGAATAAATCATAACAGGTTAAAGTCAATCCAAAATACTAAGGGGATGTAATTATCAAAATCGTGCTTACATTTTCCTTAGGCATCTTCCATCAGGCAATCATGCACTCTGAGGGGATGAGTAATGCTTCTCATGATGCACATTCAAAATCAATCAGCTTTATTTATAACCTTGTGCTGCTATTCACATTAAACTTTTAAAATACATTACCTGTGCAACAAATGAGGCTATTCTCTACTGTCTCTATTATACAATAAGTTATACCACGCGCCACCATAACTGACCACTAAACTATGTACCCCTTATACACCACCTGAGACAAAATCTTGGGTTATACTGAAATGACAAAACACGCATTAAGAAGTCATGTATTTTCTTTCTCATTCAGCAACAGACAGTCATGTTTCCTTAGATAGAACAGTGATGCCGACAAAAACTTGCACAAATCTTCCTACTGCACGAATTTTAGATAACATCAAGCTGTTGAACAAACTCTATGGTAAATGCAAATCAATGCCTTCCAACTGAACACTTTACGACAAAATCAAAGTCCAGGAGCATTTATGCGAAGCTGAAGTACTACATTCATCACCAAAAAGGGCCAAATTCGGGCACAGTTGAAGGTAGAAATATATCTAATAAAAAGGTACCGGTAACATCTAGCCTGAGCATCTACTGGCTCTCCTGCAACATACTAATAAATACTTCCAACTGCCAAACCTCACCACTTAACGAGCAATTACACCTACCAAACTTCGCCACTTACAAACACCTGCACTCGTTATACCTCGCCCTCATTCCATACTTAAAACAGGCTATCTTTTACATGGGTACGTATATTTACGACTTTGTATCCCTAACAAGTGAAATAGGCTAAACAGTTCAAAATTTCTTATACTCGTGTATACCGTACAAAAACACCTTCCAAAGGAGAAATTGCCGTTAAGGCTGACCTTCTGGAATCACTTGCCCATGACATTTGCCTTATGGAGACGAGATCCGTGCATACTTTCCCCCTGTGGAACAAAATAGCTCCATAAACCAAGCAATAATACAAGACTTTCAATACCACAATACCAGAGTATTGCTGAACCTATTCAGCCACGGTAGGATGCCGTATTACGAACACAATGTTTGAAACGACGCTAAAATCTATACTTTACTTCAAAGGCCCAGTATGTTGAAAAAGCAGCAGCTAGGGATATAATGTAAGCTGCAAACTGTGGACTCTTTCATGGACGTGTTCACTTGCATCCTATTCGCCTGTCTTCCTAATTCTAATCTATATTCCAAATCTCCCGCCCTCTCCATCAATCCATTTACGTAAAACATTTCAACCCCTCTCTCTCTCTCTCTCTCTCTCTCTCTCTCTCTCTCTCTCTCTCTCTCTCTCCCCCCATTCCCCGCCCTTTACTTCGTACACTTGAATACAATTAGCAATGGACGTACTATGGTTTTACTCTCCATGAATGAACCGAACTTTTAAAATCTACACGCTAACTCAAATATCGTAAACCACGTATGGACAAATTTCTGCTGGTAAAGCGCCACCTCTTTTCTCGAGAGACTTCTAAAAGGCTTCTGCAGCGAAGGACATCATCAACTTATAACGCTTCCACATATGAAAATCCTCAAGGAGTTGTGATAATCATCAGTTCTGCGAAACATGCCATCTGTTTGCAGACAGGCCAACCCCTAAACACACACTGAAAGCGAATTACTCTTCGGTCCTTGCAGTGGTGTAGTATATGCCAATGCACAAAACCAGCCAAAAACGTTCCAATATCTTCACAACTCAAGGTGACAAAACACACGCTCCATTTTCATCAATCAAGCAGTACACACCAACACAGATGTATACATACCACAGGCTACCAACAAAACGTCAACTTTCACCGCCATAAAACACGGGAGAAGTCGCTCAAACAAACCCCTAGTTCTTGTTAACGGAACCATCAACAGTAGAAGGGGAGCTAAATATGAACTCCCTCACCCTCACCCCAAACTCTCTCCCCACGGCAGGCTCCTACGCTAGCAGTACCTCCTCCCAGCTACAACAGACCTGGGCAGATTACGTTCCCCCCAGTTACGCAAACCTGGCTCTTACTCTACCAGCTGTGGGAGGCCAAAGTTACGTAACACGAGTGTCCCGTCCTCCAGGTAACTGGCAAGGGGAGTAGTGGGAGGGGGCATATGGAAGGGGTGGATAATGTCAGCGAGGTTCGTCTCACCGTCTTGAACACCTGAAGACGGCGTTGTTGAAATCAATCACCACCCATTCCTCTGTGGCACACCATCTTAAATGAACATATATGCTGAGAACGAAGCAGTCTAATGAACCTTCAAAATACGGAAAGTTCCAATGGAAGGGTTTACTAGTCACGTAAACAAGCAGTGGTTTAAATAACATTGGAGGGAAAGACGAGGGAGAAAATCTTTTTCACCCAGGTACCCCCTTGATCACCACCACAAAACACGTTTTAAAGGGTCGCCCTCAGCCCTCACCAAACCCTAACACCTGTTCCTTACAACCAATAATCAATGGTTCAACACAAAGGATCATCACGGAAAGTACCTAAAACAGTCAACAAGACTCGGGAGTAATGTAGAAGCGTCATCCAATGACTACAACAGTTTCTCATGACTTTTCTTTCTTTTGGAAGTTAACAAAGATCATCATGACAACAGTACATAATATGCTACACTTGGCATTCCACGGACGGAGTCACGTGATCACTGGGTGGCCGTGAGAGGCTCAGAGTGGAGGAGGGAGCCATTGTGAAACATGTGTGGCTGTGTTCCCCTGCAAAGCTCAGCGAGTCTTGGAACTCGACACCTACGACCTGCCTCTTCTGAAAATGTTTTCTTTTCCTACTTCAGAACTCGTGGTGGATGATTTTGCTTGGCACTATATTCCGCGTCCACATCAATTGTGCTGGGAAAGTTTACTCATCATTTG
>JAUUDZ010022654.1:0-11230 GCA_032361705.1 Panulirus versicolor | reverse complement strand
CGAAACATCTGAACAGTTGCTCCGTTTATACAAGGGATTTATTCGTCCTTGTATGAAGTACTGCTCTCACATCTGGGATGGTTCTAGCTTTGTATCCTTACTTGACACAGATGAGTCGGAAGCGGTCCGACTTATAAACTGTCCCAGGCTAACTTCCAAACTTGTCCTCCTTCCCTTACGCCGCAATGTTGGTTTACTTCCCCTCTTCTGTAGGTATTACTTTGGTTTTTGTTCTGAGAGCTGGCTGCTTGTGTGCCCCAACCACTAGCTGAACCTCAATACTCGGCAAGCTGCTGCGTCACATGATTACTGTATGGCCATCGGTAACTCAAGGGTGGGCCCTTTTGATACCTGCTCCTTTCCCTTCACCTCGAAGCTTTGGAAATCTCTACCTTCTCATGTCTTTCCCAGCAACTATGACCTGCTACATTTCAAAAGACAGGTTTCTTCCACTCAATAATTTGTAAATACTTTTCCTTATGTTTTTCAGTTTCATAATTTTTTCTATATTTCATTTTCGGTCCGGCCTTGATGTGGACTTTAGTTCGTGACTGGAACCTTCAACATGAAACAACACTATACCCTTATTTTCACTACACCCTTAACACTACTGGCTGTAACCTGATGATAACGGCCACATCGGGTTGGGTCGCTGGAAAAAGGCAATAAGACTTAAAATCCATTTTGACCTATGATCTAATCTTTATGGGTCACGCATAAGAAATCGCTCACTAAAGCTTGACCAGATTCTTACAGGTCGTGTCTAACATCTTGATGTTTAGGATAAAAAAAAAAAAAAAAAACCTTCCTGACACGAGACATGTATGCACCAGAATCAGCTTCCCACCAAGGAAGAAAATTACTGAAGAGTTTTTAGTCTGATGCAAGGTAACTATGGGGTGCCCAAATAGTTGGAGCTATACACTTGGTAAATCATTCTCTTACCGACCTTTGTCATCCTTATGGTTAGCCACTGCCAGGAAACGCCTGGACTGTATTTCGAAGGAGTCTACACCCATTGCATGCTTGGTGGGAACAGAAGCACTGTCCAACCTATCGTAGCTACTGTATACTTCCTCCTCCGTCATCACAGTCACCTGTGTGGCCAAGAGCATACAAATACTGATGAACACGATTATTCGAAACAATGTGTGGGTAAAAAACCTTTACCTGACACGATTAGTTTCTATGTTAATAACAATGGATTGTTTAGATAGTAAATAGTAATATTTGTAAAACAAACTTCAAGATAAAATGAATACGTGAACCAATTATGGGGTCTTGTATCTACGAGTAGTAAAGGAAATAATATTTAACAAGGATAAGCTGCAGAGGGCTTCTTATAACTACACATGAACCACCAGGCTACATGTAAGAAGTTTGACGAGTCTTTCACAGTTCTGAAATTCGCCTCATGGAGGACCCAAAAAGTCTCGCCCAAGGTTACCATCTTGGTTATTAAAGCAGACAACGACGACTTTCGCTGCTCTAGTGTCTACTTGCTGCTTTTTCATGTCGAACACGATAGCGATACCGTCCATTCTTAAAGTCCTCTGACACAGCTTCATCGATAAACCATTTTCATCATATTCGCTGTAGTAAAGTTTCACGCTAACATATGGGTTGTCTTCTGCAATTGGATTGTATTGATTACTTTGCACCAGTATGAAGAGGTAACGAGAAGTACAAATGCCCATCTAGCACGAACGACCTACCTTGACCCGGAAGATAGAACTACTGATCTCGCCCGTCTGCCTCACCAAGTCGTACGAATTCGCGAAAGCCAAGAATGTGGCTCCTCCCATGTTCCTGAAGGTACGGAAAAGATGGGAAAGACTTTGATGACTATATCTGCTCAAGATGACTGCATACTTTGTTATGAAAATCACAAACTAGCGATGGAAAAAATATCTGCACTGTTACAGTGGAAATCAAGAACATTCACAGAATACAGTTTGGGTACGGGAATGGGTGGCGCTGATGCTGAACATAGTCCAATCCAGCTTTCCCGATCTCCTCCAACATTTACTTACCACCTAACCCCACTACCTTCACAGACATTAGTACCTTCTGCCTTACCATCCTGTATCTATCACAAACAATATTAGTATCTCAGGACATCACTGCTCTCCTGTAGCACCTAACCTTGTCATGGACCGTCAGGTTAAGTCTTTACCTTGCGTTTACCCGACAGCTTTTCGGCTGCTTTACACTTATCCTCCTCTCAAAAACACACCCTCAGCTGGCCAACCTCCCTGCTATCATTACATTCATCCTGATGCACAGGTTGAACCCCTCTCAAAACAGCGTCGTAGCTCACCATACAGCCACGTCCTGGACGGTCTGGGTCTGCAGTCCGCGTTTGAACACGACCTGAAGGCCACCTTCCCAGGTCACACGGTAGACTCCAGTGCCAATCTGAAAAGACAGACAAGATGTGGTTTGCTTAGCATGTTTACAGTTGCATTCTGTCCAGGCAAGCTTTCAGCTCGATTATGCAGGTTGTATACAAGCTGCTGTTGTTAATATGCGGGTTGCACATCACGATTTTTAAGAAAAATATGTACATGCGTGAACTGACTTTTCTACATTTTGTGTAAACATTACGTTCTCAGTCTTAATATATGAAGACCATATAATTAACCCACTCTCGCAGTCACACAACTCTCTATATATATCTCTCAACTGTCGAACAAGATTCCTACATCATTGAATTTTCTATACTTGAAACTTTAGGAACAACGCTGGAAGCTAGGGACATTGGCAGGTGTGGAGACCAACTCGTTTAAGCGGCTCACCCGTTTCTTGGCGGGGAAGCGGTCAGCCAGAGTCTCCACGCAGACCACTTCCATGAAATTTGATCTTAGCAGCACCGGCTGGCAGTGGTTGGCTCCCAAGGTCGGCACTGAGGTAGACTCCAGCACATCTGACTCCTACAACATGACCAGATCTTAGAACAACATTTATAATCTAGTGCGCCCATCACAACCTAATACACTCCCGTCCTTCCAGCATTATAATCTCCCTCATACTCCAACTCCGTGGAGAACACATCACGCCCCTCCGACACTCGAGCAGAAGCTACTCTGCAATTATAGGCTTCATAATATCCATAGTCTTCCCTCTGCCACCACACATCTACATGGCCAGTTTAGTAATCTGAACTTTCAACCGTAAGAGCGTAGACAACTATCATATCCCTCAATCCCAGTCCTTATGCAAGTTGTCACCCAACCCTGGAGTTAGCGGTACTGACCACAAGAAGCATGTATACGTGCAGGCTGCCGGGGTCCTCGATGCTGTAATCCTGAGTCACCAGCCAGAAGATCCGGCCAGCATGTTCCACCATCACCATGGAGGCGGCCAGCGGGGGCGGAGCAAAGCTCCTCAGCTTAGCGTTTACATCCTCCCTCAATCCTGCGAGCGTCCAGTAGCCTGAGGGAAGATTCATTATACAAGGAGGTTCCAGTCGTCCTTAGGTACCACTTTATGGGGTTTACATATCTATCTAAAACAATCCTCATTTCATACTATCGTATTGAAACCAGCAATTCAGTTGCAACATAGCAAGTTCTCCCTGAACTTTACCCAACCATCTAGTTGTATCTGTGTTCGACCTGAACAACCCAACACTTCCGTCGGTATGTTCGACCTGAACTCAACCAAACCTTTGGGATCCCTTGTGAGTTTGGTGGGAAGGGCATGGGCTCTTCGTTGTCTGTGATGTTCACGTAGGAAGGAGCCCATCACAGCTTGCCAGTTTTTCGCAGCTTTTAGCCGAAACTTGTGTGAGCGGTCACCTGGAACACAAGAGGCTGGCTTAGGTATTCTAAACCTTATACAAGTCAGTCTGAAGATTTAGAAGTAATCATAATCGAAATAGCGGAATTACCTTTAACTGATCAACTACCGGTGTCGTCACTGCTTTAATGCTGGTTACTTTATCATGCGATACCAAAGATCAAAGTTTATCATACCTCAGAACTTTAGTTTATCATACCTCAGAACTTTAGTTTACTTCAGCAACCACTCGAAGGCTCAGGAACGAAGCTTCGTGAAGAAACAAAGTGTTCCACCTTCGAGGTAGAGAGACGAAGACTGATGGTTTAACTCCTTAATATAGTGTCCTCCAAGTGACGCTTTAGAACCTTTTATGTACATATTTTGTAGAGATTTAGGAGTTTGATATTGTTTGTTATAAAGAAATAAGATCTACCTTACAGCTTTAAGAAGGGTACACCAAGATAGTCAACCTGTCAATACTAAACAATCTGTGGCCAACTGCTTCACACTACATCTCCTCAAGCTGTTTACAACCACAATGCAGACATGATAATTACCAGGTCTCCGAGGGAATAATCTCGAGTTATGGGTCAAACAAATAACAAGAAATGACAAACTTCTTGAGGATATCTAGCGACCCAACCTAACTAGACGGTGTACGACCAACCTAACTAGACTGTTTATACGAACAAGGGATTCAACCCAACTGAAGCAGCGTGTATGATCAAGGGACAACCTAACTGTGTAGAGTAGGAACGTTGACTTGTATAATCTTGAAGGGAACAAGAGTGGATTGGATTATAAAATCTAGGCATAGAAGCCAAGCACTGGAGCTTGTCACGCTATTCAACGCTCTTAATACACAATATTTTTGGAAATTCATTTTAAATTAAAACTACATATACATACATACACATGTATACTACATACGTTAATAGAAAGTCAAAATTTATAACAATTCTTAAAAATTTCATTAATATGACAGTATTCACCCAGTAAGTCATTCCTGACCACTCGATTGAAGAGAACATTTCAGTAATACGTGTGATTTTTCCAATCAGTTTGACAATAGGAAAACTGTCTTTGTTCATCACTTCAAGTAGCTATGAGCCAGATGAACATGTCCGGTTAGGAGTCTAGTCATGATGACACTGAGCCAGATGAACATGTCCGGTTAGGAGTCTAGTCATGATGACACTGAGCCAGATGAACATGTCCAATTAGGAGTCTAGTCATGATGACACTGAGCCAGATGAATATGTCCAGTTAGGAGTCTAGTCATGATGACACAGCCAGATGAATATGTCCAGTTAGGAGTCTAGTCATGATGACACATGCTCTTCGATTTGGGTAATTTAAGGGTTATCACTTTTTGATCATTGGTCTCTTAGCTTTTGACTATTCGTAGAATTACTTAATTTTGTTTGCCATTTATTCTTCATACTTACGGATTGTTTCCTGAAAATCGTCATGAAGAATGTTAAGATTAGAAGGTTGTAGCTGACCTATAGTTTCTTTAGCAGTTTTATCTGCTTTTTCGTTTCCTTCTATATTCTCACGTGTTGCTATCCAACATAGCTTGGTACGTCTTCTAGAGTGCAGGACCACCAGCCAATCTTGCGCTTCTTGCACCAAATTATGAGTGGGTATCATCTGCTCTTAAGGACCAAACACTACTAAAATCAGTATAATGAAATTTTGTCCCTTAGATCCTGACTAATAAACATTTTCCACAACAATAAGTACTGCATTAACTTCAGCTGTGAAGATAGAGAAAGTAGATGGCAACTTGAATGCACTATCATCAGTCACAGTAGCAGAAGCTGTACCATCTGAGGACTTGGATCCATCAGTATATATGGAGGGGAAGAAAGTTGTAGAACTGTATGATGTTGGCAGTAGGTCACGACCTGATAACACTGGGTCATGACCGGGAATGCAGTGTTAAAGCATAAGAGACAGTTACAGTACCTTTTTCCTGCAACTCTGTGGGGCCAGCTAGCGCGGCGAGGTCAGACCATGGGAGATCCAACACTCCCATGTCCTTGCTGTCGTCGGGAACAAGTTGGTCAGTCGTGTTATCATGAGTGTTGGGAGGCGGAGACCGACTCTTCACTTGATCATTACTGTGTTGGTTCTCATCTTCCCCCGGCAGCCTCAATCCCGTCGGAACGCAATTTGCCTTTAACCAAAGATGTTACAGTAGTCGCACACACAAAGTAATCTATATGGAACAAATCAGTTATCCATCATGGGCAAAAACTTATGACAAAATGGGTAATCGAGGTAAAAGATATAGAAATTGGCAAGAGGAACGTTATCTGTAATGTACAGAAGGTTAGTTTACAGGTTTATACTTCTCTTTCGGCAGTTAATGAGGTGGTGTATGCGGATCAGGGAAAACGTGAGCATGAGGCAAGAGCAAGTGAAGTACTTGGAAAACCACATAACCACCTAACTTTACCTAGCAGGCAAGACTGTATATATTTGGGTGTTCGAACAATGTAATTGTAGAAGTCTTTTGTCAAGATTTACTTAACACAACTGCTGTGTCAAGAGGCTGTTCGCACAGAGACCAGTGTACACATCAGTGTAACGTCACAATGCTATTGGTGGATTTCTGCCAACACAGAAAACAAATCTCGGCTGGTCTGGGGAGTTAAAAAGGTTGTCATAGCATCATTTTATCTCATACAGCACCACAGTTTCATCTTCACAACGGCTTCAGTTTCTCTCTCATACAGCACCACAGTTTCATCTTCACAGCCCTTACCATTGTGTCGTTGGTTAAAAAAAAAAAAAAAACAACATATGAGAGCGAATGTCTCGCTCTACACTATCACTACAGAGGCCACTTAAATACTAATCTAGACCCAAAGTCCTAATCCTACATACTCGAACTAAAAGATAGTTTTTCCTGGCTAAAATTAATCTACAGCACCGTATACATCATTGTACTTATCTGAAACAAGTAATGACCACTGCCTACTACATCATCTCCAATGTCTGCTGAATTCTCATGACAGTAATGTAAAGATTCGCCAGATCTTAAACTAGGACAATATTTTGAGACTTTAACTTACATTTTCTGCTATATTGAAACTCATCAGCGCTACCTTTTATATCTCCTAGACTGTCGTAGATCCTACAGCAGACATTGCTTCATTAGTACATCTTATAAGCAGTACAAACAGTCGTCGATATGACCATTATCGTGTTTTATTATGTCATGATGACGTGTTAATGGTCAACATCACTTCTGCACTCTACTTTTTATATCTAGGATATCTAGCCCCTGAACTGACCTCTACACAGACCTGTGTACACCTACTACGGAGGTCAACACTATAAAAAAAAATATTTTCACCTTTTCAGAGGAAATGTACATATTGTTTAAAGCAGAATGTTTTCCCCGTTATGAGAAATATGGCTCAGGTCTTGAGCCCCGTAACTATGCAAAACTGATCATTTTACCATGAAATAGGTTCAGGATATTTCTTTTATATTCAAGCATTTTTTTTTTCGAGATAGAAACCCTTCCTGCAGGAATGATGGAACCTCCCCAACGCATTGCGCCAAGGGCAGCCAACACCAGAAATGAGGAAGCAACCTCCTCCTCCCACTATTCACAGTATCGAGGGCCCCCAGCCAGAAGCTGCAGCCTCCTCCCCAACTTACAGTATCGAGGGCCACCAGCAGAAGTACTCCTAAGAGAAGGACGCCCCTACAAGAGGAGTTTACCATGACGCTCGCTGGTCTACGTTCGACTCGCTGTAGTAAGCACAATCTGCAGAGAACAACACATTACTGGTTGACTTTAAAGGTAAGCACAATAACATCATATTTGGTAGTTTTTGAGGATAACAACCCTGATCACGGCCGGTATTATTGACGTATATAAGCAATCACTTAAAAACAAGAACATAGCGAGTTCTCCACACCCACATTATCTCCAAACTTCATTGCTTCGTTACATGTCTGTTCATCGCAGGATCAATATTTATGCATCTCAGTCATATACCCCGCTCAGTTTTGCATCATTCATACCTTACATGAAGTTATAATCTACCGTTGACGTCATGACAAACATCAGCATAAAACAGCGAGTCCTCTCTCTTTCTCTGGTTAGTAATCTTAGTTGGCTGCCAACATTCATACAGTTTGTCTTCGATACTTTGATTATGTATTGAACTTCACGAACCAAATTATTTAGGCCGTCAGTCTATGGTGAATTACCAGTTTGGCTAAACGTGGATATCTGTTGTGCAATATTCGTGTAACATTTGACGAATAAAACTTTCAAATCCTCAGCAAGTATTCCATTATCAAATAAAGCGATTATGGTAAAGAATCACGCACGTGAAAATCAAAACCTGGGAAACCGATGTTTCTTGATCTTGTGTGAATTTTAAGAGATTGTTGTGGTCGCCCTATGAAGGCGGATGTTGCACAATATATGATCCTGTGGATATAACGGATTCCATCACACTTCACTAGGGAGGAGTCTTTTGGATGTTTAGGCTGCTAAGTTAGGAGAGGAACTTATAAGTTTTGTCGATTTGCTTCTGCCATATATGGTCAATTATGCAATTAAATCCTTGTATACATGAATGTAAACAGTCCCAAACAAGTTTAAACCGTCAACAACAGTAAACATGTGGAGCGAGAGCACGTTGGTCGAGGATTTCAGTTTTTCAAAACGTTTTAACTAAATCCATTAAATCTTCCACAACATTACTCACGATTCTAAAAGATTTTCCATCAACATTTTCAAGAAGCTTCGCGTTCAAACTGTGCAGTTATTCATAACACCATTATAGTGCAATGAATACGCCAACAAGTCTCACACTGCAACTTTTATTTCTATATACATAACCTAATCAATGTCGAAGAAATTTTCCACACAACTAAACTGGTAGTTTACCCATGTTATACACTTGGTTAATGTAACATTATAAACTGACCTAACGTAACCATGACCGTGAAATGACCAAAGTTTGTCCGTAAGGGAACAAAGGGTACGATCCACACCCCTGGAAACCACAGTCTTCAGAATGCAAATGACCCTTCCTTCCTTCCTTCGCATTTCCTTAATGAAATAATCTAAGCTCTGCTCTGAATGTAGAGTTCTTTTGCAATGGTACAACTTTATCTAGGAACAGTATTGGCGATTTCGAGTTCTGTAATTTACGATCTTAAACAAGTGCAACACAAATTCATGTTTGAACCTTAATACCGATATCTGCTGCTCCAGAGTGCCAGGAATGGCTGCTTGTGGGGCATTTTCGTCGGTCAGGTTAAGAACAATATATTCAGCAATCGTTTCAACGCTCACAAACTAGAATTTATCCCGAGCAATTATCTGCGTCCACACCTTTCATTAACGTTGGCATATTTCGGCAGTCACGAAAAATTAAAGCAAGTCTTTACTAGTGAGGAATGTAAAGATGTTTCAAAGGTCCTGTATTACCTCACGTGGTTAATCTACATTTAGCATCATAGTAAATATTTCCTTGATTACAATGTACTTGGTTATGAAAAAAATATGAGTCTTAATATATATCAATATATTCTTCATTATCTATCATTGAAATATATTATGACTCAAAGTAATCCAAGTAACTCCAAGTAACGTTACAAACTAATCTACCAAAGTTTTTATAGTGATCATCAACTGCTTTATCACCATTGGTTGGACTGAGAGGTTATGAGTAGAACGACCAAAGAAATCGTTTGATCATTGCTAACGATACATCAGGTTCACATGTGGCAAGACTTAGTTATATGACAACAACAACCCGCGCTCTACCTGGCTCTATGGGTTATTATAGTAGACTGCCAGGGTTAAGGCAATCATTGTAAAGTTATAACACCGACACAAAAATTACAACACCGACACAAAAGCTATAACACCGACACACCAACGGAATCGGTACATAAAGCGTGTCGAAACAACATGTACGTACAATGATTATTGACATGCATTACGGAGAACGGGCGGTATCAGGAAGAGGCCGTTGGTCTGGCAAACATTTAGCAAACCTAACGAAACGAGCTGGTTAAATTTATCCAAATCTCGAAATTCAATGTCATTTTTTGCATTCTATTTGTACCATATTAGTATTGCATGGTTGTGCATCCATCATAAAGAACGCTGACCAGATTAAAGATATATCCATGAAGCAATCAACATAGATTGTAATTCTAAGAATGCAAAAAGCTACACAACGCTCATACTTGTGGCATATCAGCATTATGACTACTTATCCCAGGAATGTGAAGATGAACAGTAATGACCTACTTCAGTACACGACACAATACGTGCACTTTAGATATCCATGAACATGGAGATGAACACAGGGACTAACCTTAGTATGTTAAGCTGCGGCTAAACAGATGGAAATGACAATAGCGATCAGTGCGAGGCTTAAACTCAGTGTGGGCCAGACATCAACAACAGCAATTTCAAAAGGTTTTCTTCAGGATCAAGCGGTATTTGGCAATGTAACAAGTTGTAGAATCAAGACAATAGATGGCACCATCGTCTCATTAGGATCATGACGTCTCAACTCGCGTGATCAAGGATATTACCATAAGATCTTTGCTCTCTCATACACATCTTGTTTCCAAAATAATATTAGGAAAAAAAGAATAATCATTTCAAGTATATTTCACTTACAAGTTCCTGATAGAAATTCAGGAGAATATCCATCAACTTACGAGGAGTTCAGCACACTGCATCAGTGATGCTCAAGTCCAAGAAAACAGTTTATTTAGAATTTCTTTAATTCGTTATCAGCAACACAGATTATACGACCGATCTTAATTATTACAAAGTCCATCCAAAATCAAGCATATGTTTGTTCGTTTAATCAAGATGAAAGATAACAATGAGTACGAAATTACAGCTGATTTTAAATATAGATGTTTATCAACGATTACTGCAGAGTTGATACAGTTACTAGCACTAACGTAGAACTATTAAGAATTTGTTACAAAAACATGATGATCATTGACACTTATTCCATCAAAACGATTTCCTTGTTTCTTGAGACTGTTTTTCTGGAATATGTTTAAGGTGATAATGATTTTTCAGCACTAGAACTAACAACTCCTAATACTACATCTCAAAACTTTTTAAAACTGCCTTATCCACTTCATAAAAAAATTTCCTGAAAATTCAAATGGTTGTATTTACAGATACGATGCAAAGAATGCAATAAAATTGACATGGGACAAAATGGAAAAGAACTGAATTTAAGACTAAAGCAACATAAGTGTTGGACAATAATCTGCTCCAGGATTTATGAGACTTCAGTCACTTGTCATTGGAACAGCACTGTATGTTGTCATTCAGCTGTCGATAGAAGTATCATGGACAAACATTATCAAACACAACTTTCGTAATAATCTCAACATCAACCTAAGCGAATATAAGTTCTAGAAA
>JAUUDZ010022632.1:0-11230 GCA_032361705.1 Panulirus versicolor | reverse complement strand
CTACATACAAATCCATTTGCTTTTCTAAGTATTTCTCACATACATTCTTCAAAGCAAACACCTAATCCACACATCCTTTACCACTTCTGAAACCACACTGCTCTTCCCAGTTTGATGCTCTGTACATGCCTTCACCCTCTCAATCAATACCCTCCCATATAATTGCCCAGGAATACTCAACAAACTTGTGCCTGTGTAATTTGAACACTCCTCTTTATCCCCTTTACCTTTATACACTGTCACTGTACATGCATTCCTCCAATCCTCAGGCATTTCACTATGGTCCATACATACATTGAATATCCTTACCAACCAATCAACAACACAGTCACTATCTTTTTTTAATACATTCCACTGCAATACCATCTAAACCTGCCTCCTTGCCAGATTTCATCTTCCACAAAGTTTTCACTACCTCTTCTCTCTTCACCTAATCATTCTTCCTGACCCTCCTCTACGTACACCACCCAGACCAAAACACCCTACATCTACCACTCTTATCATCAAACGCATTCAACATACCTTCAAAATACTCACTCCATCACTATCTGTTATCACTTCCCCACTTGCTCCCTTCACTGATGTTCTCATTTCTCTTGTCTTACACACATTATTTACTTCCTTCCAAAACATCTTTTTATTCTCTAAAATTTAATGATACTCTCTCACCCCAACTCTCATTTTCCCTCGTATCACCTCTTGCACCTTTCTTTGACCTAACCTAACCTAACCTTGCCACTTTCTTTTATACATCTCCCAATCATTTTCACTACTTCCCTGCAGATATTGTCCAAATGCCTCACTTTTCTCTTTCACTAACAATCTTACTTCTTCATCCCACCCCTCACTACCCTTTCAGATACTTATGGAACTTTATATTGTATCCCAGCATGTAAATATTTCTTTGGCTTGAAAAACCTTTTCTTAGGCTTGCATATTATTTGAGTTAAGCCCCTTATAAGAAGATTTAGCCTGGCACTTAGCATTAGTCATAATTTGAAGAAAGTTACACCTTTGGCTGTGGAACTTAGTACAGATTTTTTTTTCTAGACTATTTTTGTCCGTTTCTCATTTCACTTCCAGGGACTGTTCTCTGCAGGTGATAAACAATGTTCTGTGGAACACTGCTAGTTTGAATCATTTGTAATTCAGATTACTGTAGTGTTATCAGTTTTTTTGTACCATTTGATATGATTGCTTTGTTTCCTGCAAGAGTTGATATGCAGTTTTACAGGAACTGCAGAATGTACCTAACAGTTGTAACTGTCAACATTACTGTATTGTCATATTTGATTTGGCTTTCCCTTTGAATAGATTCGTTAAATACTTCTTTCAAGTGGAAAGGTTTAAGTTTATGAAATTACTTAAGATATGATTTTGTAGTTAAGATTTCCTGTAGTAAAAGTGGTTGGTGCAGATTGGATGCATTCTAGAGGATAGGCAGAATTAGATTTAACCGTTAAGAGTGCAGTAACTTAAACATACTTCGAGTTTAATGGATTATCATATAATTTGATGAATCTTATCATTATTTTCAGAATGTAAAGTTTGGCGCAATCCTCTCAACCTGTTTCGTGGATCAGAATACCAACGGCTAACTTGGTCGACAAAGAAGGAGCCATTGACCTACTATGACATGAACTTGTCTGCACAGGATCATCAGACTTTCTTCACATGTGAAGCAGATGCTGGAAAGCCTGAATATGAAAGTAAGATCTTTGCACATGATAAGTTTTATACTGGTGCTTTTCTTAAAGAAAGCTACATTTCTTTTTTACGTTGAATAAGGAAAACAGCTTATTGGATGTGTATTATTTACTATGGAAGTGGACAAGGGAGACATTAGGATAGATGGATGGGAAGGCAGATGTATGTAAATAGAGGATTTTTTAGGTGGAAAAAAATAGCTAAAACAGTAAAGAAATTGTATTGATTTGTTTGTTACCTTTTTGAGAGATTTCTTTTTTGAACTTTCTCATTAATTATTTACATGATGTTGTCTGTATGATATGATAGTTATTAGGCAATAATAGGCACCCATCACTGAGCACTCATTGGCTAGGGAGGTACTATTGCCAGGATGATGGAGAATTACTGACATAGATGTAACCAGCATTGCAATGGCTGTCATGTTTCCTTACCGTGGCCCAGTGTGTGTGTGGGTGTGTGTGTGTGTGTATCTCTCTCTCTCTCTCTCTCTCTCTCTCTCTCTCTCTCTCTCTCTCTCTCTCTCTCTCTCTCTCTCTCTCTCTCTCTGCATTTGTGATATTTCTCATTACTTTTGTCCGTTCGCGTTTATGTGTGTGCTTAATTGTGTATGAATGTGTGTTTACCTTTTTTGCGTTGTTTGTATTTGTACATGTTCCTAATTGTGTTTTTGTTTGTATGTGTGCCTGTTTTAGTATGTATGTATGTGTACGTGCTTATGTGTGTCGAGTAGGGGAGTGCTTGTGTATATATGTGTATATACGGGTGTGGAGCTTCTATGAGTGTGGTCATTGTAGGGTGTGTGTGTGTGTGTGTGTGTGTGTATGTGTGTTTGGCAACAAATACTAATTCTTCCTTCATGACAGCTGATACAACTGACCATAATTCAATAGTCTTATGACATTGGAAACTCACTTTGAATGATAATGAATATCATTCACTGATGACTTAGACTTAAACCTAGAAGTGTTTTTATATAAGAATATCGTATACCAAAAAGGGTGTAAAAAAATGGTCTTATTTGATGCATCACCACTGAAGACTTGTGTTGATTATCGGACCTGATAATAGAACTTTTAATAAGTCTTGAAAATAGCATTTGATAATCATAAGACGGACCTGATAATAGAACTTTTAATAAGTCTTGAAAATAGCATTTGATAATCATAAGACCAGATAAGTTGCCCCTTGATTTATCATTTTTTCCACTCTGTCCTCTTTAAAGAATATCAGGCCTCATCCTTCATAAGTCCACGAAGAAACACATGAAAGCCACAGAAACATCTTTGTCTCTATGTAAACTCGAAGAAACACATGAAAGCCACAGAATTATCTTTGTCTCTATGCAAACTCCTGTTCGCTTCGGTAAGAAATCGTAAGTCTGGGTCATGTGAGGTTTAATTTGGCAGACAAATATTGCCTCTGGACGAGCAAACCAGAATCACCAGTGGTCCAGAATCAAGTCAGTCCCGAGATGGTTCGTGCTTTCCTGAATGTAAATATTCCCTTCCAGAATGTTAGCTGGTGCGTATATTCTCCCCGGGGTTTTTGGATCAGCCATTTATATTGGAAATGTGGTATCTTGGATTTTAGAGTCAACAACACAGTTTACATGACATGAACTGGTAATGTGTAGCTCGGCGATCTGTCCTTTACCATTGAGGGTGGAGTATATTTGTCTTGGAGCGAGTGTTTCTTGTACTGTTCGTGGGCTGAAAATTTGAATCAACAGAGTATACAACATCAACACACAAGACATGGAAAACAACTTTGGTGTGTACATACGTTCCTATGAGTCCAGGGGGAAATGAAACACGATAAGTTTCCAAGTACACTTTGGTGTAATAATCACATCATCAGGGGAGACACAAGAGAGAAATATGACAGTCAGTTGATATACAACGAAGAGATGTAGCTAGGACGCCATTTGGTAAACACAAGTGACTTGTGGTGAAGACGGGGTTGTGTGTGGGGAACGTGTTGGCCTGGGTAACTATATGTATGTTCAGCTATTTTTTCTTATGTTACCGTTTCTGGATTATTCTTTAATAATCATTTGGTTGATATAGGGTTAAACCTAGACAGGTAACCTGGAGATGTCAGACCCCAGCATTTACAAAAAAGATTTCCCTGAAATTACCAATTGTTATAGGAATCTGTCTACCTTCCTGGCTAATTGGGTACTGTAATGTGATGATGAGAATATTACATGATCTTGTTCAATTTCTGCTCTATAGGGCAGGATTTGAACCAAGGACCTTTTGCATGGTACTCTGGAACGCTGACCTCCCCTAATAGGGAAATGACTATTCGATTATATGTAATCGAATACCCTTCGTCTCACATACATGAGCAACGGGGTCTACACCGGTCAGATCCCATCAGGCTCACATTCCCAGCAGTTAGCATTTTACAGAACCTTTCTGTACAAACGCAGAGGCATATGAACACGGATATAGTGCGCACTAATATGAACGCGCACTTTCAAAGAAAACATAATTCTCTCCAACTACCAGTGTATATCCCGTTGCTCACGTATGTGAGACGAAGGATATTCGATTACATGTAAGCGAATAGTCATTTTCCTATTAGAAGCAATCATAGCCTAGTTGTTAGCGTTCCCGAATACCACGCAAAAGGTGTTCCTGTAGCAAACTTTAATGCTGTCACGTTGAGGTTGTTTGTTTGCCACGAAATGGTGCGTGTAGTTCACAATGGTGTCAGATTCAGTTTTTGAATATCCATTTTTGATTAACATTTGCCGGACACGTCAAAGTTCTTGGTGTAGAAGTAGCCAGGTTGAGCACACCTTTATTGCTCTCCTCACTTATGCGTGATTGTGTTCCAGTTGGTGATGTTTGGGTCTGCCATCATGCCTAACATAAAATTTTGACCATTGTATTGACTGGAGCAAAGCTGATTTAGTCATTAAATCTTAATTCCTTTACCACGAGAAATATCATTTAATCTTCTATTATTAAACTCACAGAGAATTGTAACATTAATATTAGTGAAGGTTTATACAAATTGGATAGCTTTGTCGTGATCAAGTATATTCCTATGAGTACAAGGGGAAATGAAACACGATAAGTTCCCAAGTGCAGTTTCGTGTAATATTCACATCATCAGGGGAGCTACAAGGAAGAAATATACCATTCAGTTGATAAAACAACGAAGAGACATAACTAGGACGCCATTTGGTAAGCAAGTGTGTGTGTGTGTGTGTGTGTGTGTGTGTATTCAGGCAGGAGATTTTCTTTTGAACATGTTCTGATTAAGACTGATGCATATTCGGTATTCACGAGTTTCATATTTTTTCTGTTTCGCTCGTATTGGTTTCCACAGGCACAGAAAACTTGCAAATTCAATTTCCAGTGTTTTGTGTATGTTCATTCTTGACATGTTGAGATATTTCAAGATACATATCTTGCCATCAGCCAGTGACATATAACGGACTGCATACATAACAGCAGCAGAATAGAGTAGGCAAACAAAAAACTAAATTGCAACGTGAAGACAAACTAGACATCGATGTACCCATGTTGTGGTGGAGACTTGAGTATGGTTGTACCTGAGGTGATACCTGGTGATGATGGACTGAGGGTGGGGCGTCAGACGTCTGGGGACGACTGGGGAGGGATGTGAAATTAGGTCGGTCTTCCTTGCAGGTGCGCTCTGGTTGACCTCAAGGATAAGGATGTTATTTGAGAGGTTTTACTGTTTAGTTTGGGCATTATTGTATGGTTGTTGATGCTTGGTTTGGGGTTTCGTGGATGTATGATTGCTTCTGTTACGTGCTGTCGTGTTTGATCTTTGCCATTTTTGACTTTTGGTGTAGGTGACAAGATGATGTCGACTCAGGGAGATGTTATGATGTTCTTTTATATGTTCTTTACTTGATCTTTGTTGTAGCTGTAACATGATGACTCAAGATGTTATGATGTTCTTTCATATATTCTTCAATTGATCTTGTAGATGTAACATGATGTCGACTCAGAGAGATGTTATGATGTTCTTTTATGTTCTTCAGTTGATCTTTGTCGTAGATGTAACATGATGTCGACTCATGGAGATGTTATGATGTTCTTTCATATGTTCCTCACTTGATCTATGTTGTAGATGTAACGAGAGCCGTCGGCTAGGAGGTTTGCTGCTTCAGCCAACGTAATTGCAAGTATTATGAAGTTTACAACGCATTAACGGGGCAGGAACATTGATAAATTACTTTGCTCTGTTGCAAATGGTCTGTGTTTTGAGTCCTGTTATTTTTCATGATTTGGTTTTTCAATCTTTGGTTTCCGTAGTAGATGAAGAGGTCTACCATGTCTTCATCGTCATGGCATGTGTTATTTATCTTTCTGATATCCTTTAGTATTCTCTCATCTACTTGATATCCTTGGGTCCTTTGGTTCTTATGGAACACGTTGTTGGTGGGGCATGATTATTGTGCTCGGATATGAAAGTTCAGTTTGGAGGAACTCTTACATTGTTGTCAGCTGGAGAATTTGGGAATCCATTGTTTGCAATGACTTATTTTGATCTGGGAATTTCCTTGGAGGAGGTCCCAAGATCAGCGGTATTTCTAAGTAGGTCCTTTTTAGGTATGTCGAGGTGACGCTAAATTAATTTCTATATCTATGTGGGCATTGGCTGTCCACATTCAGACACCATTCACAGGTCTGTGGTCTTCTCGTGCACACTTGTTGTATGTTTTCTACAGTGATTTTTTGAATATGAATAGCTGGACAGGAGATATTATAATTAAGACTCATCTCATATGTGGATATGAGCATTGATGATTCTCCCATGGATTTTGCTTTAGTTCTTTTAGGTAATCCTCGTTCGCAGCTCACAGGAAAAGGTCTCCAACATGTTGACAGTTGGTGTTGGGTCGAGGGCAGTATTTTCTAGCTCGTACGAGTACATGTCGGCGAAAATCCCCCTGAGAATGGACCACATCGCTACCCCTTTAATTTGATGGAACTGTCGACTGTCTGAACTACTGAGTTGGGCCTCTGTAGTGTAAGCCAGGAGTAATCTACGGTACTACGAGGTATCAGTTGGCTGGGTTTGGCAGGGAGGTTGAAGACCTTCTCGAAGCAGACTGGAATGTTACAAGAGTCCCCCGTGGACGGGTGCTATGAAGGATTCATCAGTAGAACAGAGCGAGAACTTGGCTGGAATTTTCGGGTTATTATGTAGGTAGTCCATTTATATATGTTGCGTTGTGGGTAATGACAGCACGGAGAAGGTGAGCCCTGTCGTGGGTTTTGATATTTACGATAAATGTCACCGAGAGTGATATCTCTGGTGATGAGTGGGGAGTGATGATCAATATCAGCAGTGTCGGTGGTGAGGAGCATACATTTACCCTTCTTTTCAAGGATTCGTGAGACAGATGAATTTGATGGACTCGCTCTTCTCTGTGCTCTGGACAACACCCACCCATACAGCATTACAAACACCTCACGCCCAAGAGGCAAGTTCCATGATGAAGACATCGTAAGATCACTCCAAGCTTGTCCGGCCTTCGCCTCACACAGATATACACACAACACCACTTTACGCCACGACCTGTAGTGGCTACAACCGCTGTTGTAGCATTAGTGGGAATGTTTGGAAGAGATATAAGGAAGTAAGCTCCTGACTGATGTGGGTACAAACGAAACTGGATGCCAGAGATGGGTGATTATCAGTGCTGATGCACATGACCGTGAGAAGAAAATTCAAGTGTTTTGGGAGTAGCAGTGTAAGTGTGTTAGCATTTATGTTGCATGAAACCTGGTATCATTGATGAGTGATTAAAGTGCAGTTGGGGGTATTATTGGGGGTCGTGGGGTGTTCGGTAGAGTGAATGGAAATGGTAAACACGGTGTGGAGTTGTGTTTTGAAAAATGGGTAGGTGATTGGATGGAATTCACTGGGTTAAAAAAGAGGAACGGAAACAGGTATTCGTATATGAGTAGGGAGGATGGTCAGCAGGTATTATTGGATATCGTACTAAATAATGCGCGAGCGAGAGAGGCTCTTGGATGCAAAGGTTGAAATGAGCAGCTGGTGAGATGTCACATCAAAACCTGGAGGACTCAAGCATGAAGAGGTTTTAGGATAAGAGAAAATGATATAGGCAAGAGAGGGGTGAAAAAAAAAAAAAAACCCAGCTTGTAAAACAGACTTGTGTGAAAAAGTACCAGAAGATAATGAGAATAGAATGGCAGAATGTAAGAGTAAACGAAGCTAGGGGAATGGGTGAGGAATGGGAGGTATTCAGAGAAGCAGTGATGGTATGTGCGAGTGATGTTTGTGACTTGCGGATGGTGGTAGGTAGGCAGGTGAGAAGGGGTTATGAATGGTGGGATAACGAAATAAAACTGCGAGTGAAAGAAAGAGAGAGGTATTTGGGCGGGACTTACGGTGCAGGAATACAAATGAATGGGAGACACATAAGAGAAAAAGGCAGGATGTCAGGGGGAAGCTGCAGGAATTGAAGAAGGCAAATGAGAGTTGTGAGTGTGGATCAGTAACATACAAGAAGAATGAAATGTTTTGGACTGAGGTTAATAGCGTGAGAGAAAAAAGAAAAAGATGAGAACATCAGTGAAGGAGGCAAATTAGGAAGTGGTAACAGGTATTGATGAAGTTAGGGGATGGAGTGAGTATTTTGAATGATTGTTGATTGTTTGATAATAGGGTGGCAAATGTAGGATGTTTATGTCGGGAGGAGGGGGTATGCGAAGTAAAAGACTTATGGAAATTGATTGGAAAGAGCGAGAACAGGTGGTGAATGCCTTGCGTAAGACGAAATGTTTTATTGCATTTAGATAACTTAAGGAAGGGGATGACTGTCTGTGTTGTTGATTAATTAGGTAGATTTTTAGTGTATGTATAGATCATGGTGAGGTGCTTGAGGATTGGCGTAGCGCATATAGCGTGCCATTGTGTAAAAGCAACGGGAACAAAAGCGAGTGTTTAAACTACAGAGATAAAAGTGTGTTGATTGTCCCTGGGAAGTTGTTCGGAAGAGTAGTAATTGAGAGGGTAAAAGCCTGCAGAAAGTAATATTGGGAGGAACAGTGTGAATTTAGAAGTGGTAAAAAATATGTAGATCAGGTGTTTGCTTAAAAGAATGTGTGTGTGAGAAATACTTAGAAAAACAGAAGGATTTGAGTGTGGCATTTTTGGATCTGGAGAAAGCTTATGATAGGACTAAAATAGATGCCTTATGGAAGGTCTTGCGAAGATAATGATGTAGGAGGAGAGCTACAAGAAGAAATGGTGTGAGGCGTGTGTGCGTGTAAGAAGGGAGGAGAGTGAGTGTATCCAGGTGAAAGTTGGTCTGCGGCAGGGGTTTGAGGTGTCACCATGGTTGTTTGATTAGTTTTATAGATGTGGTGGTGATGGAGGTAACTGAATGGGTCTTTTATGGAGGGGCGAGTATGCAGCCTATAGGTAGTGAGGAAGCCTGGGAAGGGAGTTAATTGTTGTTTGTTAATGAAACTACTGATAGCACATTCGAGTGAGGAACTGCAAAAGTTGTTGACAGTTTAGGAGGATGTGTAAAAGAAGGACGTCGAGTAAAAGTGAATAAAAGCAAGGTTATTAAGTTTAACAGAGTAGAGGGACAGATTAGTTAGGATATGAATTTGAATGGAGAAAAATTGAAGGATGTGATGTGTTTTATACACCTGGGAGTGGTAGTGGCAGCGAAGGGAACCATGGAAGCAGAAGTAAGTTATTTGGTGGGTGTAGTGGCGAAGATTCTGGGAGGAATGTGGAAAAAAAGGAGGGCGATAATGGGTACATTTGAAGGTATAATAGTTGTAGCGATGTTATATGGGTGTAGCCATGGGATATAGGTGAGGATAACACAGACAATGACATGAGGCGTAAAATAACCATCTCTGTCCTCTACTAACGCTTCGTGTGCCTGCTGTCTATTCATCTACGGTTAAAATACGTAAACAGTGAAGTCTGTTTGGTTTCTAAAATGAGTATACAGCTTATATAAATCAGTCACCCGGCAAACAAATATTTGAAACAGTATCCACAGTGTACTTGTGTTGGATGTTAAGACCGGTAGTATGCTAACGCAGGCACCCCACCGTGTTTTAGATGAGTTTCCTTTCTCTAGAGACTAATCTTTTGAACCTTCTTCAGCATTATGTAATTCACTTACTTAGGACACGATATAATCTTAGGGATAGCTCATTGTTTTTGCTGGGGATTTTCAGCTAAAGGACAACATTAAGATTTAACTGAGATTCCTTTATTTTCTCTTTTTACGTTGTAGATTCTAGCCAGGGACAAAAGTCCACATCAAGGCCGTGCCTTGATTGAAATACAGAAAAGTTAATGAATGGGAAAAAGAGATAAGGGAAGGTATTTACAAACTATGGAGGAAGGGAAAAAAAACTATTTTTTTAAGATATGCCAGGTCACTATTATTGGGAAAGACATGAAAGAGTAGAGAGTTCCAAACCTCTAAGGCGTATGGAAAGAAATTGGTAATAAGATGGCTCACCCTTGAGTTGCCAGCGGCCACGCGGTAATCATGTGACGCACTATCTTGCCGAGTATTGCTTGACCCTTGTGTGTGGGGACACACAAGCAGCCAGCTCTCGGGAGCAAACAGCAAAGTACTACCTATAAAAGAAGGAAAGTGAACCAGTGATGTGGCGTGGGACAAGAGGGTTAAGCTTTAAAGTTAGCCTGAGACAGTTTAGAACTCGGACCGCTTTCGGCTCAACTCAGTCAAGTAAGGCTGCAGAGAGCTAGAACCATCTCAGATGTGAAAGCAACACTGCATACAAAGACGGATCAGTCCTTTGTATAAACGGAGCAACTGTTCTGAAGAAATCTAGGCATCTAAACAGGACTGCCTGTTTCTTAGAGGAAGACTTAGTTCTTTCAAAAATGTGAGATGTCCAAGATAGAGTGGATGTTACAGCCGTATCAAATATGTTCATTAATTCAAAAGGTAGAATCAAAGAATGGTTGAAGGAGAGAGGAAGGTTATAAGGAATTTTTGATAGAGAGAGGAGCAGAGACTGGGTTTCAAAGTATTTAACTTAACCAGATATCGTCTTCCCCACTGAGATATCCTGTATAATTCTGAGTTTACTGGGAAGGTGTGTCGAGACGAGATGCAGATCGAGTGAGAAGAAGCAGAACTGAGGGACGTGAAGGAATGGATTGCTGAGTCGTCTGCATAAGAGTGCCTAGGATTATCTGTGGAAGTAAGAATATCGTTGACATAAAAAAACTGTAGGAGACAGGACTGTAGCTTGAGGGACACCGATGTTGATGGAGAAAGGGGGGGAGGCTGGTCTTTCAATAACCACAGAGATAGATCTGCCATAGAAGAGGGAACAGAGTGAAGGAGGGAAGACATAAGAGTTTATGATTTGAGATGAGACTTCGATGCCACACCTCTCAAAAGCTTTGGATAGGCCATTCACAACTACGTAGGATTCCCCAAAATCTTTCATGGACGATAATGAGATAGGAAACAATATCACCAGTG